>MNPL01001591.1:0-38982 GCA_002081605.1 Tropilaelaps mercedesae
TATATATAAATCTTATATTACCTTTTATTCTGTGTGTATAGTACATGTATATATTGGCTGTCTGTATATTATCACATTCTACTCTCGTATGTCATACGGACCTACGTGGAGAAGCGTATCGAAACAATTGCAACGAAAAAGTCGAAAGAATGCTGGAAGCCAAATAGAGGGTGAGCGACACAACACATGATTGACGAAGCGACCCAATAGTGCGACAAACCGTGGCTGTGATGGTGCATCCCTCATGAAGCTCAACCACCTGCCTCCTCTGTCCGCATCGAGTATCCTTCGCGTAAGGTAGTAGCGTACAATGGTCCAAGACACCGGAAAACCTCATCGCTGGGTTTCTACGGTGCGACAGACAACTACCCAACAATGCTTCGACCGGCCCACTGGGGGAGGTCAACATCAGTATAACAATTGACTTGCAGAGAACCCAATCCGTTCTAACGCGCAGAATTAAACAGAAACAAACGGTTCGCGTGGCGGCGCAACGTTCGCATGACTCCTGGCTGGGTAGACACCCGAAACGTACGACAGCGTCGATGTTTTACTGAGCGGCTGAATCGCCACTCAAGCCCAGAGACTCAGGAACGCCAAACCTACCAGGGGCCCATTTCTGAAGCTATATACACCAGCAACGAGAAGTCCAAAACGGTAGCAACACTAATTTAGAGCCTTGCAAACGGGTGAGATTACGCAGCCGTCATCAAGTGAATAGAAACGCGATTTTAGGATCGTGTCTATGACATCAGGTGAAACCAGGCCATACAGGTCAAACAGGTGTCACCAGTTGAATGGCCTGATGCTACGTAAGGGGGTGAATCTAATATGGGACTGCTCCCACAGAAACATTCTCGGTTTCTCATTCACGTTTCGGATCAACGTATGGCATACTGAATAGTGAGAAGCTCATAAACGCAGCCCCGTTTGGCAGCAGAGTCGATGATGCATGTCAGAACGATGTCTCTAACGGCATGCCTTAAAGCGGCCTGATAGCAACTCGACATGAACGCATATTTAACGTCCAGAGATCTGCCTGTCAGTCGAAGGTGTTTCCATTAATGCTACGGCTCACTTAAGGACTATCCTATTTAACCCTGATACTAGACTGAACTCACGCGTTCACGCCAGATACGCAGACACGTTCCTGCCATGTCTCGGATGTAAAGGTACAGTACGAACGAACAGCTGAGGTTGCGTTCTCTCTGAGCAAATGCATTCAACGCCAAGTTACATAGAACCGCGCGCAACGGTCATAAACGAAGCCCGGCCAGCAGGAAATCATATCGATACATGACGACCAAGAGACATGTGTACATCACGCAGAAGAGGGCGAATACGACTACCAGTGGCGAATGCTTCTCTGGAACAGAGGGGCCCTCGCAAGAGCAGCTATTCTTCACCAAGTTTTTAGCTTCCCCCTGTGACGGCGACCACAACCGGAGCCTCTGCACCACTAGCGAGACAACGCCCATGAAAACCTCACGGGCCGTGAGCTGACTACCGTAACGACTGACAAGGTTGACGAGATCGTCGAGAAGGACGTACTTGACGGGTTGAGATGGGCAGGTGTCCTCGACAAGGTTCTTGAGCGGCAAACGGACCTTGTCTGCCTTGCGGGCCACTTCACTGTTCGGGCACTCGGCCGTATCAGCCACGTGGCGGGAGTGCAGAAGCGTGACTCCTGCCGGAGCTCCAGCTGTGCCAGGACCCAGTGGAGTGGACACGTTCAGGTCGGTTGACGTCGGCGAAGGCCGTCGGTGGGAGAGGCTCAGCGGAAGCAGGTGCGCCTCTGTGGGCACCCGAACAGATACGAAAGGAAAACACGGTTAGGTACAATGTTGATATGAACTTGCGTTCCCAGAAGTCTATGCGAGATGCGTACGACCTAGCGCGTACGATTAGAACATCGAATACGAAAAGCCTGATTCAGAAACTGGTAGAATCAAACGGAAAAAAGCGACGGCTTCGAGTCGGTTAACGAATGCAGACAGCTGAAACGCCTCGTGCCAGCGTCAACATCCGGAACACTCGTGTGAGTCACCTCACAACCCCCACGCTTCGACAGCCGATAAAACACATAGATCCACCGCAACTGCTCACCGGTCGTGAAAATGAACTGATCGATGTCCAACGGCACGTCCGCCTTATCAGCGAACAGGAGGTAGAGGTACTTAAACGTTTCCGCCAGTACGAATGAATCCATGCGGTCGTCCTTCGAGCCCGTTCGGACGTCCTTGACCGCAGCGAAGCCGCATGGAACCCTGGCGAGACTTTGCAGAGAGTCCACGACGCGACGTCCCACTTCGAGGTAGTAGGGGTCGCCAGTTGCCTAAAATACAGAAGCCCAAATATACATTTTGTTGGCCACGTAGGCAGCGCGTAGAGAACAACCGGACACAGATGGCAACTGCAAGGTTGTCGAGAAGGGTGATAAAACTCCTATCGCGGGAGGAATTCGGCATGCTATGGGCCCAGAAGTGATTATGATCAAGCGTGATTTATGAATTTTTTTTAAGAAAGGTTTTAGGACAATAATCAACAACCGTTTTCTCATATACGATTTAAGAATAACGTCAGACTACAACATCTCCTTAGGTCGTTCGTTCACATTTCGGAGAGTGTAATCAGAGCATACCTTGTAGAGGAAATAAGTACTTTCGATGAACTCCGGCCTGAGTGGATGTTGTCCCCAATGCACCTGAAAGTCCGTGGTGAATGCCTCTGGCAAAAAGTTGTGTCGCTGCATCACCTGGTATAGCATCTCATGCGTTTCAATGGCGGGCTTGATATCACCCTTGAGCACCTGGAGGCCGGGCCAAAAGGCCAACAATGCGTCCATGAAGTTTTTGGCATTCGTCGTTGGCCGATGCATATGCACGTCGACGAGCATGGGTCCCTGCAAACAGCAAATGAATAGAATTTGCCTTCTTAGCAAAATAAAGCTACCAAAGGAAGAAAGAGGGGACGCCGGACCTATAAAACTGTTTGTACCAGTCTATAACGCTAAAAGAGTATAATAATATTACACTCTTGCTCGTTGTGTTGCGACCATGAAAAACATACGCACGAGCCCGTACTCCAACGAACTCCCAGCACCCGTAACTTCTACGAAGGCAACCTATTGAGTCATTCCATCCAACATAGATGCCATAAGTTGACGGCATTGAGCTTCTCTAAGCTTTCTGGGTATAATACATACCCAGAAGTATTTAAATGGCCCGCGCAGGTGAAATAATCCATGGATCTGATATCTAGGCAGCGTTTTCCTCGACACGTTACCCAGTTGAAACGCTGTATTAACAGCTACATGGTATCGGACACTACATAGCCAGACAGCGGTGCTAATAATAATGATAATAATAACATCCTGTTACCGACCTGTGAAATGTATTTCATCACAGCCGCGTAATGACGCTCGAAACGTTCGAGGTACGCGTCCTCCCCAAGCAAAATATATCCCTTCAGGCAGTACTCGTAATACGAGTCAATGCCAGCGCCGACCCCAGAGTCGCGCCGAATCCAGTCTCCACTGTTGACGTTTATCACAGTGCCTACCAGATCCGACGATCTAAAATGCAAACAAGGAACGAGAAAACTCAGTATGTTAAGTACACCCACAAGGCTTTTTTCGGATGTCTACATATTGTTTTATTTATGTTACGCTCGCCGCAAGTGATTTCATCATTAGGCCCATCATTGGCCTGTGCTCCGCTGCGGGCCAGGAAGTTTCAAATTTGTATTATTTTACTATTGTATGCACGTTTGCACGTTAGATTTGCACACTAGTCGATTCTAAGCATTGTTATATATATACCGCCTGGTATCGATGATAAATGCGTTGAAAATTCGGCACCGTCCGTTCCATCCCTTCTGAATTCCGCGGGCTAAATATAGACCGAAATAGTTGTGTGGTCGAAGCTTCGCTAATAATGTCCTACAAGAACCTGTCGTTTCGTTTAGTTTTGACCGAATTGCGTTCGAAATTTTTCGGGCCGTTGAACTAAACACCATAATTACGTCACGCTGGACCAAACTCGCAACTATGATGTCCAGCTGCTACGTCATTTAGCCCACCATCTGCCGACACCCAAGGCGCGGCTTACGATTGCCGGTGGATAGCAGCGAATCCACCGAACGGAACGGGCGGCAAAACCCATCGCGCAACCTGGCTTCGCTTTCCTACCAATGCGAAAGACGCGTTTCACAGTTTATTTCGCATGTTTCTGCAAGCGTAGTTATGCGACGTGCATTTCCTATAAGCTGTACGATCACTAATTTCCAATGAACTCTGTCTTTCTTACCGATGCCGCTGCAGCCAGATATAGTCCATCGCCTTCCGGGCCTTCTCTTCGAAAACGGGCTCGCCCGTGAGCCTGGAGAGGGCGGCAAGCTCAAGGAGCATCGTCCCGGCGCACGCGGTGCAGGTTTCACTCGCTTTCGGCATCGACGGTGATTTCATCCCCCAACGGAGGTTAATCCGAGGATGAGGAATACCTGAGGTGAACGTCGAAGCGGCAGGAATAAGGATCCGTTCTTGTCAACCAATGACTAGCTCGCGATCGCATGAGAACAAAGGCTTACTTTTCGTCTAGTTCCTACGTTTCCGTTCGTTTCTCCGTTTACTTGTTGAGATTGCCGGGTCCGTAGGGATTCGTTTTTTATGGGGCACGTCACCTGACATATGATCGCATGCGTATCACCTCACGGAAGTAGCTGAATTTATGTCGCTGCAGGGACTCGAACCAGCTACGCCGACTTCCGAGTCAAAATCCGTTAAAAAGCTTCACGTGATCCGTTACCCCTTGTGCCGTTCTACCCAAACGTTCCTGCCATCGACGGTTCTTTCCAATGGACTAAACCTTGAAGGTGCGTCAAACATAGCGTCAAATCAACAAGCAAACGGCCTAACGTGCCAGATCTTCACAGTACCCGGTAGCCTGGTGCACTCCCGTATGCCTAACAACCGTAGAAGACGCGAAGGCTGCACGGGTTCAAGCCCAGCCGCTGCACAGTTACACGCACAGAATCCCTACCTACGAAGCAGTTCGAACGCGTTACCGTCGCCCGTAAAACGTCCGCTACTAGCCGGCCCTGAAGAGAAAAATGGAAATAGACAGCTTACCCGTCGTAGAGTTGAATGACGGCAGCAATCGCAAGCCAAGCTCTTTCGCCATCCCGAGTAGGTCATTGTTATACCATGGCATTCGGCCACGCGTCTCCTGCAGGTACTTCGCTAGTATGTGATTGCTCAGCAAACCCCTGCGGACAGAAGAAAAGACGTGCGCGCACTTCTGCAATGAGCACGTTAGCTTCGGCGTAGTTGCAGTTTACTGGAGCACGTGTGCATGAAACGCGAGGTATTCGAAGCTATTAACGAGAAGATAACTCTAATGGAAGCAATCAACATCGTAAAAATCGGAAGTGAAGCACAGATATCTGTATAGGCTGACACCTGCCCTGGTTTCCACACATCTTTGCAGAAATAGCGAAGGCTGATGCCCCAGGGCCCGTACATACCCCAGCATTCGTATATTCGTCTCGAACACGGAAACGACGACGTCATTATCGACCCGCACGTTCTCTATAATCAGTTTGACGGCTCGTTCGAATTCATCCAGTTCGCCGAGAATCACCAGCGTGTCAGCCGAATCGACGAGCGTAAGGGAGAAACTGCGGGGCGATGTAAGAACCGAGTATTTGGTGAGACAAACAACGATTAGTGGATAAAGTGGCGAGTGGTTCTCTTTTTGGAAAAAAGATTGCGGATCAGAATGTCATATTAAATTGAGATGGCGTTATGTTTTTAAATAGCCCCAACCCGCTGTTTCGGGGGCATTCGCGGGGCATAGTGGAAATAAGTAAAAAAAAGCGTTTTTCAGGTAAGGCGCTGAAGTGCATAGAAAAATACAACCCAACAAAATGAGATGGCAAAGATGGCATTCGCATGACAGGTTTGCTTCAGGAATGTGGTTGGTCTGAACATAGCCTACGGAAGTTAACGTATTGAAAAGTACTGCAATTTTTTCTTGAACTAATATACGCTCGCAGCCTGTGTATGCTATTAATTCATGCCTATATCTTAAACGCATATAACGTCATAGCGATATAACTCACTCAACTTCTACTTCATCTATCCACGTAATAAGGTCAAACTATCTTTGGCGGGCAGTTTTTTCGCCTTTTTGCAAATTTCCAGAGGCTAGAAGCCTAGACCGCAGTCCGGACCAAACATCCAGACCGCCCGATTAGGATCACTACGAGCGATGCCCTGAACATACTTCCCCATAGCGTCGTCGATGTCTCCGCGGTTCTCCTCGACACCCCGAAAGCGACCTTTGCAGCTGAGCGGCATCAGCTCATCTGCCGGAAACGCGTGCGCCTGAAATTAAGTCGCATTGAGCCCTGTAAGAAAACTCCTTCGAATTCCTCTTTTCTCCAGCGAGTTATTCGTTGCAGTTGTTACCGGAAGGAACGACGTCGAGTGTGGACGTGCAGTACCTTTAATTAAAAATGGAATTTTCTCGTGACAAGGGCCGTTTCCCGCCGTTACAGCTCGATCTTCTGCTAGAGAACTTTTTCGGATGTTTGCTTTAACGATTTCTCCTTTTAAGCTTTTGGCCTGCCGTCTAGTGTTGCTCCTGCAAGCTGGCGAAATCGAGCTGCCACTCAGTTCACCCAGAACTACTTGAACGGATTGCAAGAGGGTGGAGCCGCAAAAGTGAGCCGTGTGAAAACCTTCCAATGGCGACAGTCGACCGACAGGTAACTGGATTGCGAATAACTGGATCTAACGGGCAAACAAACACGAAATCTGGGGAACATTTTCCGAGTTGTTGCGTTTTCAGAGTGTAAACGCCACGGCATCCGTCTGAGTACCCTGTGCACGATTCCGCTGTTCTTACGCTTCGACAATAACTGATGGAGATCGATACTCAACGAGACCTTGGGGGCATTCACGCGCTAGTTAGCTAGGACTTCAGTCCGCACCTGACACTCCTTGGAATAGAAAAATATTTGTACACTTACTGGATCGCCGTCATCCTAGAGTCTTCGAGGTCGCCTACCTAGCTGATGCCTTTAGCCGAATTCGTCGACCGCCGTCGAAAAAAGCCAAACTAAATGAAAATTTCCATAGGCCCTCTTGGCGCCAAACACAAAACCGCCATCGCGTTGCCCCCGCGCAATGTTAAGCACACCGGCACACAGGCGACACATGCCACTGAATTCGACCGCAAGTATCTCCTTCAGCATTCACATCACGGCAATCGTCAATACCCGGCCACCAGGGCAAAACGGATGCCGCTTCAGCCCGACCTCCCTTGAATCGTAGTCGCGTCGGAGCTTTCGAAAGCCTTTCCTCAGCTACTGCAACCGGCGCGAGAGAAACAATTCTCTGTACCAGCTGACATTCTATACGAGATTCGCTATTCGGAGGTCACAGAGGACTGCCGATGGTCTAGTAGACATGCCAAGAACAAGCCTAACTGGGGCAAACCGAAGGGGTTTACGTTGCGATCTGCGGCGGCCTCTGTTTCGATATCGGAATGGAACAGTTCGTTCTGGCATCGTCCAGTCTGAACGCGGGACCCGAGCAATCGGTGCACCGTCGACTTGTCCCAGTGAATATTTTAGTCTCTGATCGATGCCGGCTCTGAGGGCGGACGGACGACATGTCTAGTACATTTCGTTATATCGCGTCGGAATCAGAGCTGTAGAAAAACACCGCACGGAGCACCGCTCGGATAATTCAAGCTGTACCGCACTAAACGCAATCTATTGTCTAGTGTCTAACGGTTTGGAAACGTGCTAAATTTAAATGAGAGGGTGGCTTCGTAAGGAGGATGTCAATAATAGACCTCTGACCACCCCTGTAGAAACAGCGATTTCATCCAATGTGGTCGACGACAGTTTTCTCGATACGGGTCACTACATCAGATTTGTGTGCTTATGTTCGATTATAATAAGTGCATTGTGACGTGCCTGGCCTGTGGGTAGACCCTCGTTGAGCCACAAAAATGGTATAGGCGATCACGGACAGAACTCACCGGCAGACCTAATTTCGCCAAGTCAGATTAAAATGTAATATATTAACAAAATAGACAGGCATAAACAAGTAGAGCAGCTAGACAGAGCGAAACGTAGAACTATATACGCACCATGTACGATTTGTAGCCGTGGAGGAACATCTCCTTGACCTGATCCCTGTAATCATTATAAACAACGACCACACAACACAGGCGACGAGTAAGAAAAGTGTGTATATATATATATATACTCTGATATAGTAGATATACTTTGATTATATATATATATATATATATATATCAGAGTATACTCCCAGAATATCAGAATACTTCCAGGAGTTTTAAGCTGCGTAAAGATGTTTCGCAGTGCCTATATCAGGAAAAACCGATTCCACCACTTCCCCAAAACGAAATGCGAGACTTCATGCGTGTCCGCCTTTGAAGCTCGAGTGCCCCAAGGAAATTTTGAGCTCGAACTGGTGCTATATGCAGTCTCGTAACGGGGCGTCATCCCTACCCAAACACCTGCGAAGCTTGGCCGCTTCCAACTTCTGTGTTCCGCCCGATCCCCGCAGGCTTCTTCGTGCGGTCTTCTCCAGCGTTTAGGGCGGCCGGCAGTTCCGCCAGACACAGTCCAGTGCGAAATGCATCTGCGTTTCGCTGGTCGAGAACGCCGCAAAGTTCACAAAGCTGATACGACGGTTGATACCACTAGTGAACGTAAGAACAAGCCTAAACGCGACTCGAAATTTGAACCGACAACAAAAGCTGGATTAGGTTCTTGCGTCCTGGGCGGGGTGTCGACACGTCAAAGCGCTTCGGAACAAATAATCCTGTGGCGTGAATGAGTCTTTTCAGAGGTGACGATCAGGCATCATCTACAGGTCACGGTTTGCTTGCGCATTGCTTCCCAGAACGGACCCCGTAAACGAGAATGTTCAACGGCAAGGACATATATATAGACATATATTGGCCAACTATTAGATTGTGCCACACTTGCAGATAGCAACGACTCAACCTACGCACTCGCCGAGGAACTTGACCGTCAACATGGCCGTTCATTATCTCCAGGAAGGACGATAGCCGACGGGAACGTCTCAAAAATAATGAGGTAGGACGAATAGACGGAGTCACTCGTGAAGCAACTCGGAACTGTCGCTCGCTATCTGAACGACGGAACGTCGACACGCGTGCACAAGCGAGGTGTTTTTCCATAGCGTCGAACATGTACACAATTTTGTCCCCGGCCGAACGCAGTTTCTGTCAGCTGTGATCAGCAGCAAGAACGCTACAAAACGGCTGACACTGACACCGTAAAGGCGACAGTCTAGTCGACGCTTAGCAACGGGGAGGCTGAAATTCTTCAGCGTTTTCTCCGAAGACGACTCCGTCCACACGAACGCCAACGAAAGCTCAAAGAATATCCATCTGGCTTGGCTGGAGGGCATTTTCAGTGCGCCACAAACACGAGCGCGGCGCTTTACCGACAGCTTTACTCGTAAATCTAATAAAATGCTGCACACCTTATCTACATACGTTGATGCATAGTCGCCCATACGCGCTTCGGCGATTTGGAGCGTAACCCACATCGGAAGCACCTTTGCACCGGAAACCGCTTGAAATTCAGGTCGTTCCGGCCGTATATTAAAATTGCAGCAAGTCGTTAACGGGCAAATTCACTCTTTGCGATCATTTCTGCAATTGGTAGACCCTTCAGGTTTTGCGACCACCATTGCGAAACTAAAATAGTTCCTGTTTCGATAACGAAACTGAAGTGCGTCCGAACTGGCAACGATCACATGCGACAGCAGTACAGCGCACTGGTTTGAGATTTAATTTAAAAATGTACTTATTTTTATTCAACCGAACTCACCAACACCGATACTCGTCAATATAACGGCTTTACAAAAAAAGAAAGCCAAAATAGCCCACGATAGAGTTTCTACAAATATTTGAAATCGATTAAAAAAATTTTCGGTTGGCCAGCAGCCAACGTTTACCGTTTACGTTATTGCTTTGGCGTTGCCTCGTAAGATGGACTCCCACAATTACATTTCTTACGCCATAAATGTAATTGTGCAACGGCGGGGGAACGTTTGAAATCAGTTATATTTTTCTTCAGAGCTGACACCATCAGCCAACGTGCACGGTATCGCGTCCGCACTCCTTCGCAAGACGGACCCCCTAAACGCAACTGTGCAACGGCGGGAATCCAATCCCAAATCGACTGAGCGCCTGGTCAGAACCTTCTGTCAATTTGGCGACACACATAGAACCCTTACGCCAGTCGATGGATATCGCTTCATAAAACTCCCTCATGATGACGACACGACGTGGCCAGCGGGCGATTCCGTTCGTCGGACGGCACCGTCCGTCGACTTCTTCGCTCGTCAGCTGGCGTCGGCCCATCTAAATACTTTACAAAGTTTACTGTTCCAGTCATCGGTTCCGCATTGCTCCGATCATGCGAATCGCACACGGGCGAACAAACACCGCCACGCACGCCTGAGCAGGTACCTGCGCTGCCATCCCGTCAGCTGACAGCGTAAAAGAGACAAATATCTTTCGTGGCGCGTGTACTGGACGCGTTCGCCGCATCGCCGTCTGAAACCCATTCCCTTAACAGGCGATCAGCCGATGCCGTGGCAGTGTCATGTCACTGCGAGAGAAGTCGACCTGTCAAAACGCCTACCTGGTAATAACGGCAGTTGGATAATGCAGTTGGACGCGCGCATCTTCGGCTCGCGTCTTCTTCGGCACAACTCACTTCGTAGCGAAATAGAGATCCGACAACGAAAATACGCTTCGACGGGACGGCGCGCACGAAAGCCCCAGAGGGAAGTAAATTTGGGTCGGGGGGAACGGCCGCAATCGGAAGGACCGCAATTCTAGGCCGCTATATGATCACTCGAGTATGCACCATCACAACAAGGCCTGGCAGAGCCTAACAGCCGCACACATATTCCCACCCAGTCCGGCCCCCACATCCTCCTCACCTTAGCGCCCCATCGTTGGATAGCTTCAGAGAGCCACCGCTTCCGACGAAAGCATTATCCCCTTCACTCGTAATGAGGTACCAGGCCAGTGGGCCGCGCCTGACAAACTCACCTGATCCGAAGTCTCTCCTCGGTGTTCATTTCGCGGCTGGTCCCCGTCCCCGCTGTAGCCGAAGCACAGCCCGCCGCCGCAAGGGTCAAGCACAGGAGCGCCGTCGAACATAGCGCCAGAATCGGCCCGATAGGTCGTCTCTTCGTCGAGAGGCTGTTTCTCCGAGAGGCCATGAGGCTCGACGCGCTGGCCTAGCACTCCGCCGGCAGCGCAAAATCTCAACTAAACTGGTGGGTCGCTCATGATTGTCGATCACATGCACGCACACTCGCAGCTCACTTCACACACGGCCCGTGGAAACACACTCCAGCCGTTTCGACTACACTAGCTCCGATTTGCCGATCCAGATTCGGCCTACGGACAGGACACGATGTCGATACGCCAGCGGACCAGCTCCAACCAACGGTTGACGGAGACGATGTCCGGGTAAGACACGTCCGCGAGACGAGCACCCGCGCTTTGGTCGGCCTAACGACGGACTGCTTCGTCTTCGATACTTTATCGTCGATAGCCCGCTTGTCTTCGCTTGTCTGCGACAGCAACCAGCAGCCAGCACCAGTCTGTATCTAACCTTCCCGTAGCAGACGATCACCGTCTGATAGAAATGTTAATATATATATATATATATATATGTGTGTGTGTGTGTGTACAACTATAAATACACATACATGTATAAATATGTATAGACCATACAGGGATCTTTTGCTGCGCGTGATTCAAGAGGCTCGCCTAGGTTTGACACTCCCGAAATAAATAAGTTTGCTAAGGACACTCTCCGTTTCCTGCTTAGATGCCTTTGCAAATGTTGATGTGTATCTAGAATTGCCCAGAATGCAATTGCTTTCCTCAATGTTAACTACAAAGGAAAGCACCGGGCTGGCCCGGCCAGTGCGTCCAGTTGTGGCTGAATGACACCCATGCGCTTGGGGGAGAGAAATGCATATTTGTTAAATTCGGTCATTTCGGTGCAATTGACATTGCGATATGAGCCAGACGAGGTTCCATTTAATTTCCTAGTTTTATGTGTCAGTCTCGACAGCTATTTTTCTATCAGTGTTTATGTCGATGACGTGGACGGCACGGCGCTATAAGGGATATTATCGATGCGACTGCGAACACGGGTGTCACTTTATGACAGTAGAGAGAAAGGCTGAAAAATCGAGGGGAACGTTCGAAATTCAAGTTGTCATCGCCAAAACACAAGTTTAATGGTGTGCGCACGGTGTTGCGTTTACCTCATTTCTAAGTGAGGTAAAGCAAACGTGCTTGTTCATAGAGCTCAGCGGGCGCTGCTCTGCGGCGAGGAGCCAGTTAGTGCAAGTAGGACTCGAAGGGTGAAGTTAAGCTGACCAGCAAATATGAGAACACTTGAGGAGCTCCTAAGGGACCTGTCGGATCCGGCGCAAATCTCCATAGAGAACCTCAACGTCATTCGGGCGGCATGTGCCGATCTAGTCCACAGCAATCGGCTAGAGTTCAGCAACCATTTGCAGCACAGCGACCTCTCGAAGCTGTTCACCATACTGGCGAATCTCGCAAGGTAATACCAGTGTATACATATAGGCGGCGAACGAGGAAGCCGCAAAAAAAGGCAGGCGTATAAATGTCTACAGGTAGAGTAGTTCAACGAGCGCGTATATGGCCCGATGTGTGCAGGAAAACCCAGCAGATTGTCGCCATCGTGCCGTCATAGGCGCCAATGGCAATATAAAGCGCACTGCTGGTTTGTTCTGTGTATTTTAACGCACATATTTATTTTATTGTCTTTTACTGTTTAGTAGAGCTACTTCAGAGGAAAAATTTTTAAGAGCAAGAAAAATTGTCGTTTTTGAAGTCGTGTTATGCTCAAGTCTTGCGTAGATTGAACGAGTTGTACGATTGAACGAGTGTTACGTATTGGATAACAATAATAATAACAGGAAGTCAATGTATTAGATTTACGACTCATTTGTCTTCTCCTACAACAACATGGCGCAAGTTCAACATAGTTTGATCGCCCCCGTTAGCAACACACTTCTCATGGACAATTCCGCCTCACGGTGGCGTATTTTGCTCTTTAACTCACCTTCTCCTATTTGTTTGTCAGTGATGAAGTGCCGGCTTACTGTGACGTGCTCAAAACGCTTCTTGACTGTCTTCCGCCGCAGCAGCTGCTCGCAAAGTACGAAATCTTCATAGGCCAGGTGCTCCGAGAGGGTTCAAATGACCACATACAAAGGCTGGCCTTACAGCAGCTGCATCGATGCGCCCAGGACTCGAAGGTTAGTACGAGGATACCACTAATCGGACTGAGTGTGCATACATGTGACTTACAGCACATTTACTTTCACATAAAAAGGAGGCTCATTTAATAACCTAAAAAATAGCCCTAATATGGCCCAAATTAACGGATAGTCCAGCCGTAGAATGTTCCACGTTGTATACCAAATAATCTTTGAGACTTCTCATCGTTTTGTTCTACGCGATTGGTCTGTGACGACCAGTGAAGTGCTGTGAATGGTGTAGAAGTGGTGCCTTTTTAAAAACACCACAGGATTGTTGCATTTCGCAGACGGTCAAGTCGATAATTGTATTGATCACCTCGAGAACTATTTTATGTTGCATCACTTCAGTGATTTTGTACATTGTGAAATGAATTTGTTCATGCGTTACCAAATCAATAATTTGGCAAGGGTCCCGTGACTCATCAAAGTCGTACGATCTACAAAGAAGTATAATTGTGGATATGGATGCACTTTATGACGTATGCTGAATGCCTCCTTACTCTGTGAAACTTTTTTCTTACTCTCGTCGGTTGGATTTTGCCGATAACTTCTGAACCGAATATCAGCTCATCTCGTTATTGGTGTCAGTCGGACACAAGAAATGCAAACGTCTGAATCGATTGTTGCTAGTAGATGTCATCACGGTAGCAACTGCGCACGGGGGTCACCGTAGTATAGAAACATTAATAATGTTACGGTTGCCGCATGGGGCAGCGCTCGATATCGTCGAGCATTTTCAACACCATTGAGGCTATCGCTAACACTTACACGCATTTAGACATCCTTCACTGCGACGTTTCATATTCTATTCTGCTTTTCGATGTACTTACGCACGCGTATTCCAGGTTTCCTCTATCCTGATTGCCAATCCAGCCTTGATGGGGCCGGTGGTTGATCGTTTTGCATCGCCTACGCTTAACGGCCAGGTCAGATGTCTTGTACTCGAGCTTACCGCGAACTCGAAGGACGCCGTGAAGCTGCTGTTCGAGGGCGAAATCCTCAAACATCTTCAGCAGGTTCAAGAGAAGGGATCGGTAGAGAAGCTTCGCGTATTCGAAGTAAGTGATCGGCGGTGACCGGTTTGCTGCTGCTGTAGCGTCATTATAAGCCATTGCTTCGCAACAATATTCAACGGTTGTGCTGTGTCGAAATGTGGTCGCGTGCTGTTCTTGCTAACAGCGGTTGTTCGCCCGTTTGTTAACTCGGGACGTTGTTTGTGCGTCGCCGAAACGCCGGTGCTCTAACAGTGATGACAAGTAACAGTTATGATCTGTTCCGATACCTCATACGGCTGACATGCGCAACTACAATATTCTAGACACATATCATTACTGGTGGCCTGCTTGGACATTGATGCGCCAGCGCATTAAACACGTATGCCCGCGTCACATCTACAGATCACCGTCAAAAATTCCCGCGCCTGAGCCTCATTAGACGATGCAACTGGCCAAACCTAGACTAGTTACTTATTGCCGTTAGGACGAACGACAAGGGCTTGTCTGCCGAAACCTAACCCACGCCCATTTGTTCGTGTCTTGATTCTGGTTTCATGTCGTCAACTTGACAACGGACAGCTGTACTGCCAGGTAGCGTGCCAGTCGGAGGAGAACTGCGCGAAGATGACGGCCCGCCTCGAGTCCGTCGTTGAATCCATGTTGACGCAGCGGTCGGATGTCCTCGTTCTGCTGAACTACGTCGAGCTGTTGACGGTGCTCGGGACGAAGGCCTACACGATGAACTTTCTGTTCACGTCGGATGCGATCAGTATCCTGAAGGACCTGCTTAACGCCCCGGAAGACCCGAACGCGACGTTCTACATGCCAGGTGCGCTTCATGGTTGTGCGGCTCTCAGATCTTCGTGTAGTGTCGAGACGGGCCCGTGGGGCGATCCCGGATGAGGTTGTTTCGTAGAATCGTGCTCAACCGTTTGCGTAGCGGAACTCATACCTTAAAGCTTGGTTGTAGCAGTAACCATGCAAAGACGTAGCCAAGAACCGGTAATATGTACGCTGATACCGCAAAATATTGATATTGTCGTGTTTGTTCTTGGGAACGTCCGAGTCGGAGCTTATCGTGCCGTTGGCGGAGGAGGCGCCCCACGTAGCCACATGGCTTGCTCGATTATAAATAGGAAATCAAATTCATAATAATCAAAATCATAATAATAATCACAGCTAATCCAATGATCCCTCGAATCATTTACAGGCGTTTTATTGTTCTTCGGCGAGCTGGGCTCAAACAATCCGGTAGCGCTCATCGAAGACAATAAATCTATCGTGTCTGTAATATTTACGATGGCCACGCTGGGCTCGCTGTTCGCGCCGACCGCCATGGCGGCCGTCGCGCAGATCTGTCGAACTCGCGAGGGAAAACGCTGCCTTGAGCAGCACTTCTCCCGGGAGATGGACATTTACATGCGATCCCTCGGTGAATGTCTCGAAACCAGCAAATACTCAGCCGAACACAAAATGTCAGCGCTGAACTGTGTGGCAGCCATTCTCGAGATGGATGTAAGCAGCTCGAATAGAAAGACACAAAAGCCCTGGACGGGGTTTTTTTTGGGTTTCATAGGGCGCTTGTGCACGGGGTGGGCGAAGGGTCAAAAAACGTCTACAATAACTCTCGTTTTATTGTGGCCTGCTCATGCCGTGTGACAGGTAAGGCCACGCTGTCCACAGTGTGGTGGGACATTTTGAAACCACTTCGGTGATGTATCGGTGTAGAAATGTTTAACATTTTGTCATGATATACATCGAGTACATCAGGATGTACTAGTATATGTATATATATAAAATATATGCACTATACCACGTTGAGTACATTCTGCCGCTCTGGATAGTTCATTACGATGAGTAGCATCTCGCAACATAACAACGTTAGTAGTTCTTGTTTGTTTGTTCTCTCTGTGTATAAGTCTTCGTAGGGGTATATCTGACTTGCAAGCTTTTGCCAAGTCAAATATATTAGTGAGAGGAAAAGTCCTTCCTTATTCTTTGAGTCAATCTCATTTTCTCTTGAAGACTTATCTTAAACAAATTCGACGACATCGATATTTCCTAAACGGGCAAGCATGAACATACGCTAACATATGGAGCAGGGCTGAGGGGCACCATAGGCCATAGATTGGGGACTGTTGGTGAGCTTGTGGGGTATGCCAGTTTTTCATTTTTCTGTGGAAGCGTTGCCTTTTAATTCGTTAGCTCACACGAGTTACTTGCCCATATGGACCGCAATCCTGGTAGATTTCAAGACTGCGTAATTATGCCTCCCTTTCGTGATATAGTGAACTACACCAGTGCTCTTTCGAGTCTTTCGTTCCTCAGTCAGTATTTAACTAACGTACGTAGCGAATAGTTTAAGGCCTTTTACAAGCTATTCATTCGATGCAAGCCTACAACAAAACCAAACGATTCTAATCTACATTTCCGTTGTTTCTATCTGCTAACAATGCCACCGACAGGAGTTTGATCAGCTGGACGTCATCAACTTAACGGAGAAATGGTTTAACCTACTGAGCAGCGGGCCACTCCAGATGCTCTGGCGGTGCGCGAAGGTTCCATTCGAAACCGAGCGATTGGCCGTTTTGCGGACCCTGAGACATGTCGCTTTGCTACCCTGGGGCCGAGAGGGACTCTTGAAGCTACCTGGATTTTATGAATGGTACGTCTCCGATACGAATGAAGTGGCTTGTATGATAGTAGTATGCGGTTTGGGGGGTGCTGGCCCATATCTTTACGCAAGACAGCGTAAAACAGGATGGACGCAATGTCCAGCTCAGAACATATTTACATCCTTGACTAACGCATTTTTGTTTGGCCTCGAAACACGTACAGTGAGACACAGAGAATCGTCACCTAGTTGCTACGGCGGGTCAGATCTTGGCAGCGTATACAATTCAGTGGCAATTGTTACTATTAAGCGTGATACAGCGTCGAAACACTAGTGCGTCTCCCTGAACACTAGTGCAACCGCAAGCTGAGATCCTGACGTCAGCGGGTTACGTTGGATTCTATGCGGTCTGTCCAGGTTTGCAAATACGATCGCGTCCACGTTAAACACGCGACCGTTGATAATCCGATGCAGACTCGAAGAATTGGCTTCGAGATAGAAGTCGCACGAAAGTGATACAGGGGTGTGTCTTCAACTCGCGAATAAGTCTCCAAATGCTGTGTCTGCTCAGGTCAGCTCGCAGAGATTTAGCGAGAGGCTTTGGTTTGAGGCATCGGTTAACAAAAGAGGCTGTTGGTTTCTTTATCAGTGTGAGGTCATCGTTTCAACAGTTGTATATGTTGTTTTAACGATAAAGAGAAATACGAGTGGTTGCAGGTGCTGACGGAGACAACGCCGAAAGGTGTCGATTCAATACTGCCCACATTAGCATCATATATAACTCAATTAATGATGATTATTAATCATCAACTTCATCGTCATTATTATTCAATGCCTTTTTCGCTCTGATTGCTTATACGATTTTTTAACACGTTCGCCGTCCTGTTGCAGGTTGCTGGATCGAAGCACGGAGCCGAATAAGGTCGGTAAGGAGGGAAAGCACGCAATCGCTGCAGCGCTGCTTGAGGTAGCCAACTCAATCAAGGATCCTGCACACGTGATAGGTCTGAGGAAGTTCTACGCGGAAGGTCCGTTCTACTCGCCATCCGAAGTCGCCGTCGCCACCGAAAGCGGCGCCTGACGATCTTCGTTCGGCCGTCACCGACTGTCGGCCTGTTCTGACGAAGAACAGGCCTCGACGACGGCGCAGGAAGCGCAGCGTATGCTTTCGTGTATTCTCACTTCGATGGGAGACATCCACAACGGGAGGGAGGCTATCGTCAGAATGTGCACCCCTGCAGGGGCTCAAGCGAGGTGGACGAAGACGCCGAGGTCCGTCGTTTTCTAATTAACTTCCACCCGTGCCCCCCAATCAGTGTAGTAATTCGATGATGAAATAAATGAGCCTTCATGATATGGTTGTTATTGTTCGTATCCAGAAGTTTGTTTTCTCTGTAGTGTGGAAGGTTGAGTGGGGTGACAGGTTTCATGGATGTAAATGGAGCGGAAGGTTGAGTTGTCCCTTGGTGGACGTTTTTAGTGTGTCAACGTAATGACAGAACTTCTTATGCCATTGTTAGAATATACTGCAAGCATTTCCTATAGTGTTCTTGACATTAAAATGTATTGGGAACCTGTGAAACGGCGTGGATGGTATTAAAATATCCTGGAAGTACGTTTGATGTCAGTTTCAACAATACATTTGTTTGCGGCATTGGTATTCAAAGGTACAGTACAATACACGTTTGGCCGTGTTAACTAAAGGGCGGCAACATATAGACACCGCAAGAGTGAGACAAAGGAAGGCTACGATCTTACCACACAAAATCGTCTTCAGGCACACAGTTCTACCAATTTCTAAAACGGGATTTCCTGCGACACGCCTTGCGATATTGCTAAGATAATGAGCATATCCTTGATTGTATCTTTAGTATTAGCATACTCTGAAACGTACTTTTACTGAATTGCTAACATTAACCTTAACATTTAAGTTTCTAGCCGCACCGCCGGAATTCAAATATATTGCTTTGAAATCGATTGATTGATTGAAATTAAGTACTTTTGATGGTAATTTTGATTTTGTAGTTTTGAAGTATTAAATATATGTAATGTGCTTTTAGTTGTAGAATCAATATTTGTACTCGGAAAGTACTTCCCGTAGTGTTGCTGGTATAAAGATATTTTTTTTTGAAAACCTTGATGGCACTTCTTTGACTAAATTGTTCTGAAAGCACTATGCTCTTTATTGATGATAGTCAAAGCAACTGCGAAGTAAACCTTTCTTTTCAAAATATTTTTACAAGAGATCTGCAGTACTGAAGTGGAGACTCGGCAGAAAACGCTCCTATGATTCGCACTTACATTCGGACTTGGTACGGTTTTCCATGATTTGTACGAATTCTTGTTTACACTATATTTAGAATTCTGGCTTTCTGTCAAAAAAAAACTTAGCCACGTATTGTTATGTAGTATCAAACAAGGGTAAACTCTAAATTTCGACTGAATCGCTGTAGACAATAGTTTTCCTGCGTCAGAGCAAAATGGCGGTTTTTACTCTGGGGTGCCAACGTTCAAGAGATTGATGTGGAGATGCTTTCCGCAGACTAACGGGCCTTCTCATTTGCCATGCTTCGTCATTAAAAATCCATCGAAGTAACAACTACTCGATGTTTGAGTCCGCAATGTCCATAAATTGGCTAGCTGCGTAAGGTAGAGTTTGTCATCCCTTTGGCGGCTAGTTAGTGCTATTGGCACGGAATTTCTCCTGTAGACAAATCATCCTGTATGTACGAGCGGCCGTTTTCGTTGTCTGCGTCTCTTGGTGACACGATTGTTGGCAGAGCTTGTGCATTCTCCTCTGGCGAGTAAACTTTTCTTGGTGTATTACACGCTGCACGCAACCCTGTGTTTACTATTGATGTTTTTCCGATATTCCTCTGATTCAATGAATGTCCGAGCAGGTCCGGAAATGTCCTGAATGCATGACAGGAATAGCATCGGCTCCGGAGGCGCTGGTGGTAAGCATAGAACGATTTTTGGGAATCGCTCAATAGATAGGCTTGTTCATACTTTTCGTCAGAGATCACGCAAAGGCGATAACGTCTGCAAGAAAAGCATAGAGAGAGAGCACTTGCACGCTTCAAGTTAAAATGAGTCGCAACACAACACGACCCAACCACAACCATATGGTGAAACGCACTACTCAGGCGCAGTACGTCCGACGCATCCCTCCTCACTGTAATTGGCGTGTAATTGTAAAATCATTGACTCAAGTCACGCTGTTGCACCATCCGCTAGTCGTTGTTGGTTCCGCGTTCCCTTTCGTATACGGGGTGCTTGCATTGCGTACCAGCCGTGTACGCAGTCTGACCACCGACGGAATCTCTCCGCACACCTCGACCTCGTTTACGGCGCCAGTCCGACCCATGCACGCACGAAATGCCCCCGCACGTCCATCGTAGTCTTCAATCGGCCCGCAGTGACTTCCCCGGCTGACGATGGCTACCACCAGACCGCTTACATACTTTCAGCTGACCTATCGCACCCGACACGCGACATTCGACACTGCCTGCACGTGCAACGCACCATGACGGACACGTAACATGAGGTGCGCGAACCAAAGCCGTAATAGGAGCAAACACCACTGCTTTACGGCCTCTTCACCTCTGCGCCGCTCTCTGGACCGCCGCTGATCGGATTTTTTGCGAAAAGTAGTGATTTCTTATTAAATTGGCAGCGTTCTCGCGGTCGGGGCGTGGCGGATCGTTATTTTCGCCGGCTATCAACGACACCTCCGTACGGTGTGACCCTGGGATGAGCTCATCTTGATCGACTAGATCTAAGAAAGGTGCGTGTAGCCTTGATGGGGGCATCGAGCTTCTCGTCGGGCAGGGAATTGATGATGTTTGCGGTGCAGGCGGCGTACGGCGGCCGGGTGTTCCCTCGATGTTACTGAGGGACCGGACCAGTATTTTTCCTCGGTTGTCTCGCCGCGAGTCAAGTTGCTCTGCTTCGGCAGACACCCCGCCCGTCGGTCGGGGAGTGTTTTTGTTGTGGTTTTCGTCGGATGATTAGCCATGGTCCGCAGAACGGCCGTCATATGACATATCGAACACGGGCGGTAGGCCAGTGGTTTACAATGGGTCGAGTCATCGACGAGTGCAGATCGCTGGGAGGGGTGACCTGTCGATTGGGGTGCGTTATTTTGCAGGAGCTGTGGCTGAGGTCAGAGATACATCGTACCAGGACCCTACCAACAAGGAGACAAGGCAGTGTAGCCTCTTGATGTCGCGCGTTTCTTAGATTTCGGCTCATGTGGGCTTGTAACGTCTTGCATTTGTTGTACAGGGCCCCCTGTGCACCAGGATGCCGCTCCGTCGTGGAAGTGTTGTTGGAACAGTGAAGGGGGGCGGACAGGGATCAGGACAAGGGGCAAATGTCGCCTCCGCAGCCGCCCCTGGCAACGCGGGCGTTTCCGACTGGACCATGGGCTGTCACCCGTTCAGCCATGAGGTTTATCTGCCAATGGGTATTCATTTAGCCAACACCAAAATGGATCAATACCTGAACTCGCTTGGGTAAGTGTGTTGCTATGTGTAATGTTCAAAGTAAGTGTCGGCTTAAATGTATGTAGGTATTAGAAATGCCCGAACGGGCTGTTACATACCGCTCAGGCTTCGTGCTAGGAAAACTGTAAAATACGACGACGGCTTTGGGGGGACGCTCGTAAACCACTTTGAGCGTTGCTCATTTAGAGAAAGGCACCCTTGGGGGAGTGTTACGTCAAACATGCCATCAGCTGATATAGGTCCATTTAAGTACTGTTGGTGTTTGCACTCATTATGGATTTCTTCATCTGGAAGGCCGACGCTTCCTTGGTGGGTTCTGACGGGAAGAGGAAGGGAAGGATCCTATGTAGGTTTGCCTTCAGTTTTTTCAATCGATGCTTGCGGGAACAAATACTACCGGGAGAATGCGCAGTGTGTCCACGGGCTGTCCTGGCTAGATTTTGATAGTCCTCTTGGCATTTTTCCGTAATAGTGCGATTCTAAAATTCTGGGTGGTTGCGCCAGCTTTTCGGGCGGAACTTTACGTCCATGTAGGTGCCGCCAACGTTGCTGTTTTACTGTGGAAGGGAAGGCATTTAATGACCATTGTTGTGGCGGTGTTACTAGACTTTCCAAACCTGGTATAGCCAGCTAGGAGGATACAAAACATTTTCGAGCATATTTTGTACCGGCAAACGTGTATGGCCACATTTTACGGGCCCGAAGGTGCAGAATTCACTGCGTAAACGCTAAATTCGTCTTGAATTTTAAAGCGTTTTTATACAATTTTGCATAAATGATCTTTTCTTCGTCGGGACCTTGCTTTGCAAATTGCACTTGTTCTCTGATCTATGGACATGATAAGTGGCGTACAAATAATATTTTTACTAATTATTGTGATAATCAATATTAATAGTAATTAATCTTTTAGTGGACAAGCTCGTCCGGTCTGGCCTCGAGCTATTTACAAATCAGTATACATAGAGCGTTAAAAAAACTTCTATTTAATACGTAGTAGAATAAAGGAAACCCCTTCTCCTACAAGTCTGATACATCACCACAACGCCGTGAACACGTACACTTGAACATTCAACGAAAGTGCAATGCACACACGCATATTGTAATATTGTCTAAATTAAAACATTTCAACTTATTTGCCGATGGTAAAAGCTCGTTTGAATGCACAGAGCTATAGTCATGAATAGCGACCGGCCAATAAGTGACAAATGGGTCGTGTGTGCCCCGTCTCGTGGCCACGATATAAGAGCAACTAGGACGCTGTAGTTGGCTGAGGGAAAAAGCAAAATATGAGACACTAGACTGCTACGATTGCGCCCGCTGTTAGCAGAAGACGCACCGGCTTTCAACACCTTTATTGAGAAAAGTAAGAGATTTACTAATTGATAATGCAATATTTTTCGGGGAAGGGGTTATACGATACCCGTCACTCGAAAAGACCCTTGTACGGTAGGTGTGCATTGGCGTCGAGGAAAATTAAAGTTAAATGATTTCCGCACCTCATGCGTTCAGTCGGTTTACCTCCAGAGCTGGCTGCGTCCTCTCCTCAAACAACGACCCCCTAATAATTTTACATCTATCCTATGTTTCAGCCTGTTCCGGTACCATCTACCGGTCGATGGGTCTTGCTTGTTTCGGGCGGTGTCCGAGGTTCTCTACGGGTCTCAAAACAAGCACACTACCATACGCCGCCTCGTGTGCGACTTCATCCTCGAGAATCGGCCGCTGGTCGCGCGCCAGCTCGACCCCCAGCAGTCGCATGAGGAGTACGTTCGCCGTCTGAGGGAGAACAACTTTCCAGGCAATAACAACGAGATGCACGTTCTCGCCCAACTATTCGCCATCGACTTCGTCGTCTATTACAGGGCGGATCGAGGGCCGACTAACGTGACTCAGGGGGGCTACCCGCTTAAGGTAATGATAACTCCGGATCAAACGGGATAGCGGAGCCTAGCAAAGACTTGCTGGGGTGCGCGTGATTGTGCGACCGTCAAGGAAATGATGGAAATTGCTAGCGAGGGTCTGACGCGGACTTTTCGTTAGGGATACGTGGGGGGTAAGGGGGTATTGGAGGTCAATGATGTTTTGGTGGAAACGGGTAGGGTTCGTGGTCGTGCGAGGTTCCGGGGATGCCTCTGTAGGCTTTGCCATTTGCGTAGTCCAGAGTATGAGGTGGTGGGCAGTGGCCGTGTGAATTTATTAGCTTATGTGATAGCTGTTTCCAACGTCACGGATATCAATCTTTTCGATACGTTATTTTATATCCTGAAGCAGGATAGATGTGAAGGGTAGCGGTGGTTTTAATGAGCGTGCATACGTAGTTTCACACTGTCGGCTTAAGTTTATAAGACAATTGTTTGATGTGTCCGTCCGGTTGAAGATCATCAAGCTTTTTAGAAATAGTAAAAAAAAGACCTGTATTTCGGATTCAGTACAAAAATTACGAAATTCTGCTTTTACTAAAACACTTAGAAAGATTAACTCTTTGTAACTAACAGCAGAGCTTCTTATGCAGTCCGCTTACGTCGTTCAGGTCCTGTTTATTTGCCGTTACTACATGTATATCACGTAACATCACGTTACGATCGGGCTTTCCACAAAACAATATCTCAGCTAGTAAACTGCTTTCCGAGACGTGCGCGGTCAATGCGGCAGCGGTTCAAATGTATCTGTTTGAAAGAATTTTTGGCTCTCAAATTTGCCGCCTTTCTTTGGGTAATCTTTCTCGTCAATCGCAAGATCCTCAAATTCCCAACCTCGTCAAATCCGTGCGTTCGAATTCCGATTGAATTACTAGCGCATCACGTTCAAACCTACTTGAACGTCCCCTCATAGACGGGCGAAGTCTCATGGGTTGAACACATATCCAGTCATTTTAACACAGATTCATATCTTCCCCCTGTTACTGTGGATGGTCTAGGTGACTCTCTGCTGGTCGCATGGCAAGCAGTACGACCTGGTGTATACAAAAGAGCACCTCGAAGCCTTAACAGTGTCTCAAGCGATCGTCTACGACGTTCTCTACAAGGATGTATTCGAGCTCGGCGGTAAGGAGGTCGACTTCGCGGTGACTAAGATGCTATACGATAAGGAGCACTTCAAGAACAAGCGGCATCTGACTTTCTCGCAATGGTGCCACTCGGTAGGTTCAAGCGGTACGGGGGATTTGAGCAAGGGCGAATTAGCGTGGCGCACTGGAGGGCAGATTATCCGATTCGGCCGAATTGATCAGAGGGTCGGCAGAACTGGTCAGCTTGCGAAGTAACAAAATGCATGAAGCGTTCATTCATCCGTGCACGGGGCTAACGCAGGCACACAGCAAAGTGGCGTGTGCATTTGGCATTTCAAGTGAGAAAACAACCGAAAGACCGGCGAGTCTATGAGATAGAAAAAAACGATTTATATGTAGGGTTTTGTAGTGGAGTAATGTCTACAGCCGATCATGCTTGCTCTGCAAGGTTTACCAGGGCTGTTTTTCTTGTACAACCTAAAACTCGTCTATATGCGTGAAAGATACGTTTCCGAATCCCTGAAAACTCTCAAAAGCCTACAACCATTGTATGGTTGTATAATACGAGGTTTTAGCGAGATGTGCCCTCACGTTGGTGTGCGACGCATTTGTGCCGAAACTGCTCAACCTCGTGAGCTGCTGCATTCTCTTTTAGGCAACACCAACATTTGATATCAGTCTTAACCATTCAGACCTTTATATACCGATTTCTTTATCCACCTTCGAAGGCTGGGTTCGGTTTCAACCGTAACTCCTTCTTAAGCAAAATACTGGTTTTCCCGATTGGCGCCTCTTGAAACTGCTGTGACACTATGATCTGTTCAGAGTGAGCTCTCCACGTGGGGTCAGCGTCAACGGTCAGTCCCGACCGTACATAGAATGCGAATCTTTTCATTTCGATGTCCAACAGGTGGCCGAAGGAGAGGAACGAAATGTGCCCAAACTTCCGGAGAAAAATGGCGAACAAATCGTGCTCGCGGTTCGCTGTGGGGTTCCCCCATTCCCGTTCAAGGTAATTAATGCACAATGTCAGCAGAAGGGTTGTTCAACGAAGGACCGCTGCCGCAGTTAGTATCTTGTTTATCGGTGGGCGTACAGCCGGCGTGTTTAGGCGCCTTTCTTTTTCGTGTTGCGCTGCAGTAATAAAGCTGCGTGGAATACGTTGATACACAAGTCGACGAATTTCCCGCGTTCTACACAGTCCGCCTTGCTCCGCTTCAGCCCCGACGTGATCGAATCGGGTGCAATTTTACGGAACTTTCAAGCAATTCTTGCTAAGATTAAACTTTGCCTAATGCTCCGAGTTCTGGCGAACTGGGAGTCAAAAGCGTTCCCTCGGTTTCGGTATACGGATGTTCATGCGTATTTTTGCCTTCCCTTCCGTTTTCCTTGCAGGTGGCAAAGTGTCTTGATCCCAATCTGTTCCGGAACGTCGACTACCTAAACTGGTGCGAGGAGAAACGAGACGAGTTTCGGACTGGCCATCTTGTCACGCCGGCTCTCGACACCGGAGTGAAGTGCACAGCCCGAATTGGAATGAAGGAGCATACCGGATTTGTGCAATCGATTGATACGAAGGCCAATACAGCTCAAGTGAGTGACTCGAACGAAAGGCGGAAGTTGCTTCCATCGAGGACTATTTGCAGAACCGGCATATATATATATATATATATGACAAGGTAGTAGAAAATTGTGATACATCCCCATTTTCTTTGCCGGTTATCCGAAGCTGAAAGCACAGCATCCACATGATGTCTCATCGCGTTTATTGTTCTCGTAGGTGTTCTTACAGTCTATTGGCGAAATACGAACTCTGCCGCTGTCCACCATCGAGAGTTCCCCTGTCAGCCTTCGGGTGACGTTGCCCTCGCATCACAACCTGCGCAACGCCATCGACGAAGACGACCATAACCGCTCGTACAGGGTCGCTGTGCCGCCGACGAAATCGTACGTCAAAAATCGCCGAAGTTTCAGCACCGGCAAGTCCCTTTTATCGCCGTAATCTTGTCGCAGTACCGTGTGAATGGATCAGTTCTAATCCCCAAAGCCCACAGGATCAGAAGAAATCCTCATCTGATGATGGACGACGTCTTTGCTCACGGACGCCAGCTAGGACAATAAATTGAAAGCGTTGCAATGTCACGTTTAGAACGCAAAGCGCTTTTTTGGCGGAGCCTCTACGCACGTCATTTCACTTTAGATGGCCGTAGACGGCAAATCGTCCCGTACTTTCTTTCTTGGCACATAGTGAAGTTGACGCTTACTTTATGTTGAAGTACGTACCGGATAGGTACGGACAAATTTACTAATTGTTTGTATGGCAGTGCAGGACAGCAGTCTGGCCCATCAGCAGGGTTTTGCTCAGCTGTAACGAACGGACTTGCTGCAGTGTCAACTGCGCTGTTCACAAGGCATTTGCAGCATCAGCCCGTTTCTGACGTTCGGAGCTGCCCCTTAAGCTATCCTGAGCACTTAATGGGTTAACTGCACAAAAAACCTCGGCCAGCTCCGTATATTCAATGGAGCAGTCACTTCTAATCAGACCTCACAGGCATCTGGGGTCATTCTACCATAACCGGCCAGTTCTTTGAAATGATTTTCTTCTTCGGTTTGATTTCCTAAAGGCGACGCAGTGACGTCGGACCAGCTCGAGACGCTGCTGCGCAAACAGCAGGCGATCGTGCAAAAGAAGATGCCGGCCGGAAACGGCAAAGGGACTGCGACTAGCGGCAGCAGCAAGGCCGCAGGAATTCCCGAAACCCCGCAGGCCCACGCTGGAGCTCAGGGAAGCGTACAGCCGGCAGAAGCGTGTGTCCAGAGCTCACAGCCCGATGACGTTATGAGTCCGATAGAGGAGGCGGAGAACATTACCAGACACGCCCGCAACAGGTCGCGAAAACGTAAGCGATACAAAGCAAGCTAACCAATTAATCATTTCTATTG
The DNA here is from genome assembly GCA_002081605.1 of Tropilaelaps mercedesae. Classification (NCBI taxonomy): domain Eukaryota; kingdom Metazoa; phylum Arthropoda; class Arachnida; order Mesostigmata; family Laelapidae; genus Tropilaelaps; species Tropilaelaps mercedesae. Next base: position 27,470 of record MNPL01001591.1, read on the forward strand.
AGCACGCATTCTGTGCTCAGTTTCATGTTGAATAATGTCGAATATCGACACATAGCGAAGTCGTTTTGTGTCTGCGAACGTATAATGAAATCGGCCCGGGCGCGACTACCAGCCAAGATGGCAGACTGTGCTAAGGCGATAATATTTTATAATACTTCAGCATTTAATAATATTGTGCCGATATTTTTCTCAGTTTCGCTGCCTACCGGAAAGAGCGTATATGGCCAGCAATCTTCGCCTATTGCGGGCTGCTATACGCCCACAATTATGAACGCCTGCGGCCCCGTGCTCATGAGTGGCCATCCGGGAACGTTCGAAACGGTGGATGGTATAAGCGGCCTGGCAGGGGTGGCCGAGTCAGGTCTCGCCATGGTACCGCAGCTTGGTCCTCGACCCGCGCAGGCGATCATCTTCGACCCCCATTATAGCTACGCGCCCGCAGATGTTCAGCGTGTTCCCGATGCCGCACTCTACGCCGCTGCCGCCACTGGTAGGTCGAGTAGGAACCGTGGTGGAGTACAGCTTCTGTGCGATCATTGGGCCGAGTGTCCACGAACCGTGGGAGACAACAGTCCACAAGGGGTAGAGAAATTTAGAGGGCTTTTTTGGTGATTTGCGGGGTGTACCGGTATATCAACAGCGGATATTCACGTATCGGTCAGTCGTATAATTACGAATATACCGGTGAAGTGCTATTGAGGTCCCATTGGAACCCGAATCTTCGTAGTGCCGCTGCAAATCTTTGAGATGTTTAGGCTAACCTATTAACGATTTCCGGCCTTCGTTGAACTTCTAGTTTCTGCAGCGAACGGTACGTGCAGTTACCACCATCCGCCGATGGGCGTAGGGGAGTACCCCGTCGTCCCTATGAACCCCGTTCCTGTGGTTCCGATCGCTCAATTCAATCCGTCGGTTCCTCCGCCCAACTACGGCACAATTCCGGCCCTGCATTCACTCGTGGCTCCGACACCAGCCACTGCCAACGATTGGGCGATCGAATACCCCATGGAGACTGTCGAGCCTGGATTTACATTTCGGGCTCCATCGCCAGGAATGAACGTCGCCCTTGTCGAGATGAGTCATTTCGCCGATGGGTCTGACCTTCCACTGAGCAGACTCGATATCGTCAGGTACGCTTAGGTCATCGAGAAGAAATAATTGAGTATACCAATTTATATATATATATATATATACGAGACCACTTCCAATGCCCACCGTCCCCGGCTCATTTCAGGTACTTCTTCAACTTGGGCCTGTCCGTATATCGTTCGCGCAAGCTGCCCGAAGGCGCCCCCGCGGAACCTATCGCAGCACCAACTTGTGCCCAGGCTCCGCCCACTGGCACGTATATTGTGCCTCTCACGTCAACAGCTGGCTACCAGGTGGTACCTCAGCAGGGCACAGTAGTCTATCAGCAAGCGTCTCTAGCTGGGTATCCCGCAACGAGCTGTCCTGCGCCAGCGTACGCCGGTTTTTCCGTCGTTCCTCAGCCGGGAGGCTATGCGGAACTGGCGCCGGCCCCCGCCTCGTATACGGCCTCCGTGTCAACGGCTGTCCCGGCACAAGCCCAGCTGACTCCAGCGAAATAGGCCAGAAGTAGGCCGGCTGCGTTTTCCCTTAGTCAGATGGACAACGACCAAGGCGATTGTGATTCCAGGACATCGAACCCGGGCGAAGCCCGGTGTGTATCTCAAGGGAAGTGCCTTTCACATCAGTGCGAAGCCTTTGTTCCTAGTTGGGACGAGGTGGTCTTCCTATGTAGAAGACCAGCAGAGAGTGACAAACAAATGAACTTGCAATGCAACGCAATAACTCGTTTTGTATTTAGTTACGTTGTAGATCCTGGTATATATATATATATATATATATATATATATATATATGATAACGAAGAAAAAGGCAAGCATAGTGGGAAAACGCTAGTAGAAACGGAATCGTTTAATGCGGACATCGTGAATGACTTGCGATTCACGAAGGATCTACAGAGGTTTTGGTCTGTCTATTATTAAGGGAATACTATTTGGTGTAAGGAATCACTTGTACAGCTGCAATTGTTTTGATATGGCATTTCCAGAAGTCAGCTCACGGTTGACGCCTCCAAAAACGATTCATCTTAAACTATGCTAGAAGTGAAGGTACATGCATGTGTGCGTCGACTTCGGTCAACTTTGCACGTTTCTCTTGCGGTGATGGCTTGCCTTAACGCCGGGTTCAGCAGAGGCAATCAATGTATTTTGCGAAGTAATCATGATTTGCAGGGTAAAAGTGTTGTAGGTCCGGGCGAAGAATTGGCTTGAGAACTGTTTTCCCGCTTCTGCGTTCTACATGGGAGTTTGCCAAACAAATTATGGAGAGCCTCCATTGTCAGAGTCAGAGTGGTTGAAACGTCGTAATTTACAAGGTAATTCACTACCCCCTATGCAGGCATACGTGAGCGAGTCTAGAAGCCTAGATATTGGTCGTGTTGTTGCCATACTAACATATGACAGCTCAGGTAGAGTTAGACGAACTAGATAGTTACGGAAGCCATGAGAAAAACAGTGTTCATCCATTCTGTAGGAAATCAAAAATACTGTCAGTCTGGAAACGAGTGCTTGCTCAGAGGAAAATCGGAGTTCTATCGTCCCTGTGGCGCGCCGTGCAAAATGCGAAGAATCTAGGTGACCTCGTCTAACTGCGTGATTGCATACTGGTTTTTAGTGTTGTGCGCTTTGAGAAATACATTGGTATTCCAATTGAAGTCGAGAAATTTATACAGCCAGTTTCGGAGATACGCACATAAGTCCGAACGAGAACAAATAACGGTAAAAAAAGTTAGTCCCGATTAGTTATGGTAAGAAAGACGTGCAACGCAAAGCCTGGCTATTTGTAATAGGTGATCTTCTTTTTTAAACTGTGTTCTGGGTTATAAGAAAACTGGGAAAACTATGTCCTATGTCATACGCCCTTTATTATAGCGGGCAAAATCGCACGATGCACGAACGATTTGTCCATATGGATAAATTTTCAGTTTTGTTTTTCCAGTGCCTCAGTGAAATCATAACAGTCTAATAGAGGTAAGTTCGTTGACGATGCGCAAAAGCCCTTCTTGTGTTAGAGTCCTGTAAAAATAGTTGTAAATTCACAGGCGTTGCGGGGACCCGATACTGCCGTCACCGACGGAAATTGTAACCCAACGCGAGGCATTGTATAATTAGTGAATTTGTTCCCTTGCCCGTACCTCTCTATGCCGGGGCAAAATGCCGCACCCAATATCATGCAAATGAGATAAGACTACCGAGCATTCTTCGTTCTTCGTTCCTCGCGGTTCGTTCGAAGCTAAAAGAGTCCTTTAGTTTCCGTTGTCACTTCAAAGGGATACCGCACTCTACTGCTTCTTTCTTTCGCTAAGTGGCCCGTAACGCGTCGAATCTGCAGTTTCAAAGCTCTGAGCTTCTTAAATCGCCGTGTTTCGAAGAATTAAACGCGTCGATATCCATCCAACCAGAAGGTTTGAGAATGGGCTTGTGTGATCGCCCAAGTCGGGCTTACCTCGTATGTTGTACAGAACGTTACGTTAAACTCTTACGAGTGACCGTGGCGACGGACGGCTATGCGTCTGAGCGACGAATGGTGTACCAGCCATTAAAGGTCAAAACCTTCACATAAACCAGCTGTCGTGGCGTTGCCATCAAGAACACAACCCTCTCAGGAGGTTTAGATACCTCGCGCAGGCTAATTCGGTCTACATAACAGGATATAACGCATGCATTGCATTTGGTACTTCATCTTCTAATAGGCAAGGTTTTGCAATAAGACGTATTTTTTCCATTCTTTGGTTTTTCCAATTGTATATCCACAATTTGTTGACGCCATGATTGTCTGGGAGCCGAACTAACTGTCTATTCAAAATGCAACATATTTAACAATTTGTAACAAGCGACTAGTTGTAATTAACGTTTGACTAGTTCACTACCGCGACCAAATAGTGTCATATGCCCAGGAACATCGAGCGAACACATGTAAGGACGATGGAATGTCGCTTATACCTTTCCATCAACAGGCAAATATTAGGCATGTATGTTATTGATTTGGTCGTTTGTTGGAATTACTGCGGCGGCATCATTTTGAACCTTTGGAACAGATCCATTTGTTCGACAGCGGGCCCGTTGATGCTGCAGAAAATTCATTCTGAGACGAACACACTAAAAAGTTTGTTTAACGTTCTACAAATAGCTTCGACGTCTCGATTTGTTCTACACCAGTTCATTCATTTCAAGCGTACTGCATGTAATTAATTAGCTAAGTGAAGTAGCGTAATTTCAAAGTTGTACAGAGACACCTAGCGGACAGGTAATTGAGGTAAATGCCAATCGAGCCAAAGCGTGACATGATTTAGAACATTGGCATTAAACGGAACCGTCAATAACTTCACTTCGCTACATAGGTAGCACTAAGTCACTACCACAGCATCTTTCAAAGTCGACGTCTGTAAAACATGTCGTCGGCATCAGACCAATTCGTTCGCGTCCCGTAAACGGCAAACAATTTACAAATAAACGGTTAAATTGACTCTCTTAAGAGCAGCAAATCTCGAAAGTATTGCGGTATAGCCTACAGGTGTGCTATCTCTATGCAAGAATTGAAAACACCATGAACGTTACACCTAACCTGGCTGCACTTCTGGATAATAGTGCCAGACTCACAGCGCGAAAAGATGACAGCTGTCGTATTGTGGCTGAAAAAAAACAATTCGACTAAAAACAGGAGTGCACTTCAACAAGCGTTATTTGTCCAATTGAAATTATATTACAGACGATGCGAAACTAGGTATCGTCTTGGATACAGGCGCAAAATGTTTGACATCGAGTATTGCCGTAAATAAAAAATAATGAGACTTATATTAAATAATCTCAGGGGGGTTTCAGGGCTAAATGAGTCATTTAATTTTAAAATTTGTTCGCGGATTCGTTTCATGCATGACATCATGTTCGCACTTCTTCCACGGGTAGTCAGAGCAGCTGTCAAACTCCGTTTGAAGATGAACCGAAACATTTTGACTCCCCAGTAAATGAGACCGAGCAATCAGGATCCAATATACAACTATAATCGTTGAGTTTACTCACCTGTGACAGTAGGTAGACTCTCTTCTAGCTGTTACTCAGCCGCCAGCGATTCATTGGGTTGTCGTAAAACCCTGCTTGAGGAGCTCCTTAACTATAACCCTGGCATGACGTGCGACAGCGTTTCTGAATCCTATGTTAGCGACCTGATCAGCCGTCATCTGCGGTACATCTCTTAAATACGGTCCCTCTCTGATCTAAACCCGATGCAGTTTTTATCCCTGCGCATAATAGATCTAGTCGTGGCAATAAATACACAGTGTGCACTTTTTTATTATGAATAATACCTTTCGTTTTATTATTGTAGTAATAATAGCAATAATCATTATAACTAAGAATTATGAATTAGTCGTAAATTATCTCAATGTGCTGTGTTGCTGTTAACGTCGCATATTGGCCATTTTGGCGTCTGAGGTCTTCCCGCTGGCTAGCCCATTTGTTAAGAGGGTACTTTGCGTAACGTTAGATTGCAGCGATGGTCTATATAATGATAGAAGCTCATTCCGAGGAGAACCCGCCGCCGCCCACAGACATTTGGGTAAATGGAGATGCTCTGGACGCTTGAATATGCTCCTTTTCCTCCACCAGAGGGGCGAAGGAAGGTGTGTCGGCTGGACGTTATGGGCCGCATGGATTTGGCGTCACGGATTAACATGTCAGGAGATCATTGTGTTCTCTTCGAACGACGGCTGCCCGACGAAATTTTTGACAATTTTTGGATGATTACTTTTTGTGGAACTGACAAACGCAAATGCATCACTGCACGTTCCGAACCTACACGCAAATAAGCACAGGGGACACGTTGCGTCAGAGAAATCTACGCCACACCTGATATACCTGATACCTGATGCAGGCCTTTTGGGGGACAATCGCCATTTTGCTCGGTGGGGGGGGAAAAGCAAATACTTCGGACTGGATGGCACTAACGGGGGTGCAGTCCGCAGTTACCGAGCTGTGTTTGTCTGCTCACGGTGCCAACACGTCACAAACCCTGGGAACCAGAGTGCTGGGGGGCATCTGCATCACTCAAAGAATAGCGTTGAGAAACGCAGTTTCAGTTCGTCAGGCGGGCGGCCATCCCTCTCCTTGCAACTATGAGGACACACACATCCCCATCGGGGCATCTGCCGTCTCGTCTTTTAGTGCTGTATTAAGACGGAAAGGGTGGAAGACCCGGGGGCTAGCCATGGCCTGCGGCCGCTCACTTCCCATCGCTACGGGTTGACCCTGCTGGGGGTCATGCGACTCGCCACTGTAACGAATAGCGTCCGTTTGTGTTTGCGTAGGCGTGTGGGTGTGTGTGTATGTGTACCGATTCTGGTGCTGTGCGTGAATGTGACCGAGTCGCTCGTATGCTGTGTGATATAGCAGTGTTTTCTATCGACAAGAGCGAGCTCTTTATCGTCGTGTGCGGATCTTACCTGCGTCGCTTGGAGCTCAGTCTAATCGAGTCGGCTAATCATCGTCGTATTTCGTGCATATATTATCTTTCATACGTAATAGTCGTGATAATCGTGGGTAACCGTCATTAGCGTAATTATGCTCATTATCAGTCATTGCTACCATAATCATCCGATCATCCGTACGTCGGTATTAATTCGGTATCCATGGTAATTATTATATTACTTATAATCATATTTACTTATTTATATGTATATATATTTATCCGTATGTATATTAATAATATATACAGACAGCATAGCTGGTTAATATGCATTTGTACTAATTGTAGATCAGTCGCATCACACGACGCGGGCAATCCCTTTCGACACGCTCGCCCCCGCCTACCGAGTTTGAATTGCCGCGCCGTCCCTGGTCGCATCCGGTGGGCGAGCAATGTTCCAGGTCGTCGGGGGCAGGCGGCCCGACGCGGCGCTCGCTTACGGATGTCGGCCAGGCCACTCACTTCCGTGCGCAAGCGATTTTCGCTCCGCCTTTTCGTTAAACCTATTCCACATCTACACGTTTGGCTCTGATCGGTTGTTGGTTTGTGTTTCCTCCGCCGTTCTTCGTTCGGTTGCGTTGTGCCCCATTGGTTTTCTCCGTTTGTCTGCGCTGCTGTGGTCGCCTTTACTTTCCCACCCCATCTTGCCCCATCGGTGTCCTGCTTCATCCGTGTCCAAGGTTTAGGCAGCGGGGAGTTGAGTGGTCTGATTCTCTCGGTCGGCTTCGAGTAAACATCGAAAGTTTTCGTCTAAGAAGCGTGGGACGAGTTTGTCAGTTGAAACCGGCTCCCGCATACGTGAACGTATATATTCGGAAAGGAGAAAAACCTATGCTTTTACGTGTTTTTGTCTTTGACGAAATTTCTAGACGACCGTGCCGTGACTGACAAGACATTCCATGAGGTAGAGGGGTAAGGATTTTCGAAGAAAGAGAGAGCGTTGGATTAGTAAAGAAAAATTGGCTCAGTCAACGTTAAAAAAGGACGTACGCTAGGCTAGCCTCGGAATAAGCTAACGCAATGTACTCCACGGTAGGGAAGCCGCACTTAAACAGACCTAGTTATTCTAGGAGAGCAGAAATGCTCGAGAGCGGTCTTCTGTTTAAGGAGTGCGACGGCGGGGAACTCGCGTATGTCGTAATGGAGCTTCAGGGTAAGACAAGCTTAATTCGACGTCCGTCATGGATTGGAAAACCTGACCGAAATAAACAGACGACTCAGTCGCCAGTCATTCAGAACACGTTCAGATCCGACAAGGCTATTTGCTTCTCCGAGGGTCACACACAAAGAAACCTACTTGTAGATAGCTCCCCTGAACGGCTCTACGGATCTCTATCACATGCTCGATTCTCTCCAGACGGCGACGTGAGAAGACTCGGGGTTCCAGGTAGACCGTGGACTGCCTCAGGTCGTATGCGACGGGGTTGCGGCTAGTGGAGAGGAAATCAATAAAAACAAAAGTAAAAACCTGTATTTCAGCATAAACGCCTACCAGCACATCTCGGTAAGCTGACAGCCGACGTTATGCAGCGACGAATCCCAGTAGCGCTGCAGGAGCGAACAAATAAGCGATCGCGCAAGGTTATACGTACGAGCAGTCATAAGAAGCACTTCGGAGCATGGCGCGTCCGGGGTAAGCGGCCGCTTGGACTGGGCCACTCCGATGTCCGCAGACAACCCCGACCCTGCCGCGATCTGGCTTGGACAAGCCTATAACCTCTCCACTGCCACCTAAACCCACGAGTTTTTCTTGGCCAGACGCAATATCGAGCACATATTTGTGGTCAAGACATCATACCCATTTACCGGTTGTTCGTGCTACGTTCGCACGTTTTCCATATATTACTGGAGGCGAGTGTTACCGGAAGGCCAGCCAGTGTAGGTGACATTTGAGCATAGTATCAGCGGTTTGCCCTACGATTGGCGTCATTTTGCGACCATTGGCGCTGTGTGATGATGTCGGCATGTAGAAGTGTCACATGCGGATGGATGCATTGTTCGATTGGTAGGCGCCAACGTTTAAAATGAAAACAAAGCTTTGTTGCGCGAATTTCAAATGCGTTGTCAGTTCAAACAAACCGGGCAGACCCTCCAAGGCCTGGCAGAAGAGCTCGCTCACGTGGATTACGTGAGGGGGGACGCTGCGTGTGTAGTAAAATGTGTGCAAAAACGAAAACCGAGTCACAATGTGATAAGAGAGCAGCGATGATTTTGCTGTCCAGGCTATTTTCCATCGACAGACGAGGCCAAAGGACGTGTGGATGCTATGGGGCCACGTTTTTTGTTTAACCTTTGTATGTAGTCAAGCTGCGGCAATCCTTCGCAAAAAATACACAGCAGAATAACCACTAGAAAGCAGCTTAGCTAGGACATCACCTGGCTATGGAAAACGTGCAAAAAGGATTCTAATTCGAATCTGTGCGACACTTTTACGCGTCGCACAGAAGCATTACCTTGCCGAATAGCCAACGCTGGCGAACTCGACATGGTCCAATACGAAGACTCTAGTCTGACAATAAACATCAACAATTCGTATTTATCCTTACGCTTCGTCGGTTTCTGACCGTTTCAGTTTCAGCCTATTTGGTGCGAATCGTACGGGTGATTCTAAGAGGAGTTTGCTATCTGATCAGACCCATTCGACTACGTTACAAGACAGGCCATAGTGGTCGTAAGATGATGACGTTGGCCAAGACCACGATCATGGAAATAACTGCTCCAATCATGAAAAGTCGCTCATGTGCGTAAGGACCCAGCATACGTCGATGCGCTTTTGTGTGTCTTCTGCGTGTTCGGACAGATGCACGCGTACACGAAACCGAAGTTCGAGGGTCGGCTCGTGCTTGTATAATACGGATGTCTCTCTCTTTTTACATTCGTTTCTCTCTATTTTCCTCTCTCCTCCTTGTTGCTCGATTGGCGTCCAATGAAATTCGCCAGCGGACCAACCATTATCAACGCGTCCAGTCAACAAACCGGCCGCATTTTAATCGTAACCGAGTGGTCACACGAGAGTCATCGATGCATGTCCGCTAGCTGAGCGCCTGATCGAGGGACTTCGATCGTGTCGACGAGGACTATCTAGGATGAACGCCATACCAATGTCGTCTTAGGCGGCTGCATCCACTAACATCAATTGACGTTTCCCAAGCTTCCGTCGGCAGAACGGCGGTAGACAACGTCCTTCGCCGAATGGGCTGAGTTTGGCATCGCATGCGTGGGCTGACGCCGGGATCAGGCAATGGCTCATGTTTACGGCTGTGCCCGGCGACATCGTCGGCCGTTGTGGGCAGTCCACTCAGCGTCGAGTTGTACACTAGAGGGCTGCCCTGCCGGGTTTATCTGTCCATTTTTTTCTGCATATCCGGTAACGTTATACACCTGTTCGCGGTACACTACGTGCGCGTGGCACTGTCCAGTGAAGACCAACGTTCAGGTGGTCGTCTCCGAGACGCAAGTTCATTCAAAAAACAGCTATTTTTAGATCTAACGTCGAGGGACCCTTTACTACGGCTTTTCCGAACAGGGATGTAGAAGATGGTGTAGCCGCTGTATCCACCAATTTTATCCAATGAACGATATATCCAACTGTTTCAATTCTGGATGGTTCGTCACTTGCCCGGCACGGCCTCTATACGTAAACCTTATGCCTTTCGTTTCTGGTCGCGTTCTTCCGTTCTGGAGAGATCTATGTCAATTTTTCGGCTCTTCTCGACAAAAATCGCATTGCCCTCCCTCTTGCGCCCAGCCCCAGGGTTTTTCTCAAATAGCTCGAACGTTTCAAACGTTCCATCAGCCGTCGGCATAACCACCCTTCTGCAGGATATTCGCCTCTGGTTATCATCGTTAAGGTCTTTGGCTGTTAATGCGTTGACGGGTAGATTTCCACGCGTCGTTTTAGGCATCTGTGAACAGCTGTCTACGAGCTCTTCGCTGATTTTTTTCCTCTGCGTCGAGATGCTGCTTCGCTGAGGGACACCGGCCCACCACTCTATCCAATGTCCCGGCAATAATGAGCCGGGCAAATGTGTAAATTGATTAATGAGAAACCGACTTTGCTATAGATGAATGCTCTAACAGGAGGCTCGCCCATCATGTACCTCATTGGGTTGCTGTGTTTGGATTTACGACGTGACGCCTGCGTAGGTTCACCCTGCCATCGTCATTCCGGCGAACTTCGTTCGGTTTGATCATATTTGCTCGTTCGTTCCAGCCGGCCTTTTCAGGCGTGTCGATACCTAATCGCCTATGCCAGTGCAACGCAACGCCGAAGCTTGGCAAGGGTGACACCCTCAAGTGGGTGGCGTACGCCTCGTCACGATCAGCCAAGAGCTTCCAACGCGTTGACGCCCACGGACCACGTTCGTCCCGGGCCTTGGCCATGTGGGTGTCCTGTGTCAGCGAAAACGCTTATACCTTCATGGGATTTGCTACATAGGGACAGCGTTGCGGGTTCAGTGGCCATTCAATGCGCGAAGTCGAACAGCCATTCGCATCCAACACATCAAAAGGGATCAGGAAGGAATCGACGTCAGACGGTGATCGATAACCAACCCCAGAACAGGACAAGAAGGCACTTCATGGCTGGCGAACGTCGAGGCTTTGTCAATCGGTTGTATATGTATTTATAAACGATCTTCGCCTTTTTCCTGATCATCCCGTCGCTATTCGTTTCATGTGCACTATTATTGTTCACTTTCTCTCCTTCGCATTTAGAATCATAATGATAAGAATGATCCTATCGTAGTGGATTGTAACTACAGGATCGGTAATAGCATTTATACTATAACATTATTTAAACGCTAAAAATAATTATCGTAACTTTAAGGTGTAGTTGTTATTGTCAGTATCAATGTTTCTCTTCTTTTCATCGTCGTTCATCGATTTTTTCGACCACGTGTGAACGGCGGCAATACACTGTAGCACATCATACAATATATATATATATATATATATATATATATATA
>MNPL01001592.1:0-37551 GCA_002081605.1 Tropilaelaps mercedesae
ATATATATATATATATATATATATATATATATATATAACGGGAGTCTATCTTATGCACTACGTGAATAAAAGAGTATCTGTATTTTATCATACACAAAGTTGGTTCCCTTAATACGGAATTCACATGTTCACGTGTAGTATGAAATGATGATATACTATTGCTGGCAGGAAGCGCATAATAGTGTTAGAGAAAAGCTGCGTAACAAGGATGAACGAATGTAACCCAATTATTGACAAACCGTGTTCTTTCTATTTAGGGCGTGACAGATCGAACACTTCATTACGCCGGACGTCCACAATAGCGTTCTTTACATGAACGCAATTAAATTTTCGACCATAGGGATCGATGGTATGGCGCTGCCGTTGTCATTTTTGCTTTAATTGCGTCGGCTTGTAAATGCTTTACTCTTGTGTGTGAATGGGATTGTACGAACTTGTAATTCGGGTGCCGCTTCTTCGCTTGGGAGGGAGTCGATGAGCACGTCCATATCCTTCGCCGTTCGAGCGATCATCGTCGCAAACAGTGCCGCATAGTCTAAAATTGTTTAAAAAACATTCCCAATCTACGTTAACCTTCTAGCTTTGGATCTCGACATCCTCGTTAAACTCATAGCAGTAAATCTTTGATAGAAATGGATAAAGCATGCAATCTATGACAAACAGACGTGCACGTACCTTCCTGCGGCTGGGGCGTCGATTTTGAGCTTTTCTCTAATTCGGGAAAGGGCGAAGGCTGAGCCAGCTGCTGCAGGACACCAATGCTGTTGCAGAAGTTCTCCGCTTGCTAATGGAAAAACAACCATATTCAACAGCGTTAGTGTAAGTTATCATTTTTGTCGAGTTTGGACAGAGTCCAAAGTTCTGAAATAATTGCAAACCTATATTAGCTGCGAGTGAGCTGAACTGATATACGCATCGGCACGAAAAGATATTTCGAACGTAGTCCCGAATAACAAGAATGGCTTCGCACGGACTCGTAGTTCTACCCTCTGAATATCTGCGGTAACAGCCGATTGTCATTAGATGGAGGATCGTCCACAGGCAACAGGCATAGCTCCGCTTGTTTTGCACACTACCTGAAAAGTAAACAAGATATTGTCTTCGCGTTCGCTATTATTCGTTTGTTCTGTGGAATCTGTGATATGTAGTATATTTTTTATACGACATATCTAGTTGAACAACGAAAATAAACAGAAGCGGAAGCACTGCGTTTATTTGAACAAGCCGGTAGAAAAAAATTAGAAAATTCTGTTTTATTACGAAAGGTTATATCTGAAAATAATCTTAGAAAGTAAATAAAATCATATTCAAGACACATTTCTGTGGATATTGTCCTTACGTACAACTAAGCTTCCATCAAAATTGCTTTCAAGACATCAGAGACCATGTTGCCGGAGCCAAACCATTTAATCTCGGCTAAATAAAATCATTCAGTTTTATTAAATTACGGAGTATATGGTAATCTGGCAACAAAATTTTCTACAATACTAATTTAAAAACGTCAAATGTCTTGGCGCCACTCGTTTTCATGTATGCTGGAGAACGGCACAATACGTACAAAATGGCGCATACTTATAACTTACCTGACAACTTTCTTTATAAACAAATATGTATGGATGTACCATGCAGACGCCTAATCCAGTTATTTCTCGAATACGTTTTATGCAAATTTCACTCTATTTAATAAAATTATAATTGCACAATATGAGCAAACCTGTGGCGGCTGCTTATTATGGATTCGATCAGATCGATAATTGGAGAACAAATGCGACGTTTAATTTTTAAGAGAGTAAGGAAGCATTACCTAGCCTATCTAAGCTTTTTAAATAAGACACAAGGAATTAAGTCATTTACGTAACCTTAATTTACTTTCGGAAACATCCAAATATTTTCTTATAGTTACGCTGCTAGATTAACTGCTTCAATCACCCTTCGCATTTTTTTTAGCACCAACGCCCAAGACAATCATGCACAAATTTAAGTGATGAGGTCCTAGAAACTTTCCTAGGAAGACGCCGGCACTGACCATTTTATGAGGAAACAGAACAAAGAAGAGGTAAAGGCCTACCAAATTCACGGAATCCTGCAGCTGTGTCAGCCGGTCAGCCATCGTACTCAGCAACCATTCACTGTCGCCGCCAAAACCTCCGCAACTACCACTAAGGCCGCTACAAGAGTAACACTTCGGAAGTAATTATCAACAATGGCAGACAAAACCAGAAGAGGCCAGGATTATCGTTGTATCCTGTTTGTATTCGCCCGCGTCAATTTTGAACAAATCATCCTTTCGTTCTAGCGCCACCAACAGAAGCACAGAATACGTTCAGATTACGCGTAGCTATAAATCCATATGAAAAAGACAACAATCTACTGTTGTAAATAACGTCAAGTTCGACACATGGAACTGTAGAGGCACTGTGCTGAAGCTGACTCTTTAAAAGGCATGAAGATCTCACAAAAGTTTTTCAAACATACATACCAGCTAACGAATGTATTTAATAAACCCTGAAGGCGATTCAGGTTCCACTTAGAAAAAACAGTCGGTATCACTGTACATTGTATTTTGAAACCTAGTGTTGTAAAGTAGGTATGCTCATAAATGGCAGATGTCTTGGAATGATTGATTTTTTTGGTAATGCGGATAGCGCTGTAGTCTTTTTGTCTAGTCGAACTTTTGCTTTTTCTAGCTTGTGTAGTGAAATCGATATAGCAGTCTCTCTGGAGTGGCCATTACTTCATAATATAATTCTTAGTATAATAATTATCAGCCAAATATAATAGATAATTCCGTATTACTTTCGTATTGCTTACAAAGTGTTTTGCACTGAACGCCAAATATCAGCACCAATAACAAGGCAGAAGAAGTTTGATAGTAGTTATTATTAAAATATTCTTGTACACTGCAACAGTTTGACGACTATTTAACGTACCAGACAAAAAATACAAAGTTGTCTATGATGAATGTCCTATGCAAAAGAAGGGGCCACCCGGCTGTGCAATTTCGCTTTTTCCTTTGATAGCTCCTAACATTGTAATGTTCGCTAAACTGGTGCCACTTGCATTCGTTAGATCAATACTATATCTAACAAACTGACCGTAACATCGATTTTGGATGGCCAAGTATGAAAATCATGTGCTAATCCACGATGGGTGGTGGTGCTCGAGTACACCGCAGTCTATCAAAAAGTCTATCTGCAGTCTTTACAGACTTTTCAAAAAGCCTTTTTGGTCTATCTGTTGCTTGGTGTTCCAGAGCAATTACATAGAACACATTACAATAGAATAAATCTGAATAGCTCTCTTGAACCTGAAACTGTACGACGAACACACTGTTTCCGTATATGTGGATACGTGTGTTGTTTGCGGGCCAATTAGAAATAAAGATGTAGATTTCTTTCAAAAAAGTACAAAACAGGTTTTACACAAGGATCGAGTTAGGTTTTTCATCCTTCTTTTTGTTAATTCAATCAAATCAATTGAAACACTTTCCGCAGCGTCGAATTGACCTGCAGCTTTACACACGTACGCGAAACTGCCATTTTTATCCTCAACAGGATCTTCGGATAAATTAGCACAATTGAAGAAGCAACCCATAGCGTGAGTTTCTGGCCGTACGCATCGTTCCAATGTGGAGATTTCCGTGCATATACTTATTTAATGGAAGTATTGCTTACCTTTTATGAGCTATCAGACGAATGCAGGGACTCACGTCTGTTTACCGCTACTTTTAGATTACCGTTTAGAAATAACACAATGGAGTGAGTTTCGTATATATGATAACGAATAGATATGCCAGGTTGTGAAACGTGCGCCTCAGAGACATTTAAACACGGCAACATATCTTACCGTGTACGTGTGTTATCTACACATGTCCGTCTACTACCTCGAATCCCTGCTTCGATTCCCCCTATCTATACTAACGTTTTTCCCTGAATCAATGGGTCATAACAATTATTTGCCCGTGAATGCATCAAGCAACGAGTGAGGAAAACAGGTTCGGAGCGTCAGCTTCAACAAAGTAAAAATTATGACCTCTCCGTGTTAGTTCGTTGTTTGCGATTTGAAGTCATCTGGCCGTTTGGCTCCGACAGGCGAGGGTTGCACCAAGAGCCCTTGCCGTCCAGAGCTACGTCGGCGTTCAGAGAGACGCGCGTCGGACATCGGTCTGTTGCTACCACCCGTAATTGGAAAACTTGCCACGAGCGTGCGTCTAAAAGAATTCCTACAAGACAACGGCTATCTGTGAGACGATTAAGAGGCAGTTTGACATACGCAGATCCCAGAGAAACACAGGCGGCTGTCAGAGTTTTCTGTGTCAATGCCGCATGATCGTTTGGTGAACTTCGTCTAGCAAGTAACGTTATTGTTTTGTACGTCGTGTTCGATGAGAGACGGTGGTGTCGTCAGTATGTGATGCGTAAACAACATTGCCGGCGAATTCGTCGATCTGTAGTGGTAATCGCATGAGTGTTCTTTCACTGTAGAGCCTACGAAATGATCTTTTTGGGAAGGAATGTGCGTATATCGTTTACAAAGCGAAATATTTGCTATTCGTCTCTTACAACAATAGCAAAGTTCAGTGATTAGCCAACGCGTTCGTTTGAAAATAGAGATACAGCGAATAGTCTTGCTCTTTTTTAAGTTTGTCATAATTCGGATCATCAAAATGACATCAGTTCCCGCCTGAAGTTGCATTGCGTATTTCATTGCGTAGATGTATATTGACATCGAGACGACGCAGGTGAACCTGTTTCGGTAAATTTAAACAACGAGTATCGGAAAAATCGTCACAGCTACGATGATCTGTCAATCTGCATTGGTTGCACTGACGCTGCGAGAATAACGCGAACACCTACTTGGACATTCGCAGAAGTAACCTATGTACCCGCTCAATCAACATTTTTAGAAGCGTGCGCCGTTGGGCTCACGGTACGGCAATCTCAACAACTTTTGGGCAACGGTGTGGAGTCTGCCGCCGTAGACACAACAGTGTCGGGAAAACAGCCCTTCTTAACGATAAACAATTGAGCCAATGAACTGGTCGGCGAATAGCCCAGATAGGTCAGTTGACTCAGAGTTCGTCCTAGGTAGTGCTTGACGAGCGGAGCAGATACAATACCCGACTACGGCCGACGACAGCGTCAGAAACAACTGCCAAACGTTCGCGATCGAAAAGGCCTGATAAGCGGATCGAACGAATATTCATTTGAACATTGTGTCAGGACATCTGTTTCTTGAGGCCAAGATTGTGATTCTGATCCATTCTAATCCATTCTGATACTGATCGTCATCTGTGTATTTGCCAGGATTTAGCGTTTCCGGACATGGAAATCACAATGTTGTTAACGCATGAAATAGGAAAAAGCCTGTGACACTTGCATTTCCTGTAGGAGCCAAACGCTAACGACGCTTTAGGAGCGGCGTAAGCCACTCGAGATGAAATCCCATGTTCATTCCCGTTGGTACCCAGCATCGGTTCGTGGGGCCTGGAATCGGCCACCGGTCAGATGCTGCCGCTGGCGAATTGGGAATTTATTTCCTGCTTGCGGCAGTGATTCTGACTACTCGAACTGTCGACAGCCTCCTCTGGCGCGACGTGAAGCAGTATTCGCCACAAAGCATTTTTCGAAACAAGCTGGATGAGGTGGCTCGCACCCCTCTACAGACGATTGTCCGTTTAAATTGCACGATTAATCGCTATTCGAAAAGTCAGGCTGGCATCTCCGGTTACGGTTGCCGCGACATTCCGCCACTCGAGAAACATTGGGACGTCTCGCAGCTCTTCGTGCATCACACAGGCGTGCGCACGATTCGACCCGGAGTTTTCATGGGCTGCTGCATTCGGAAGCTCGAACTGTCCCAAAATAAAATCACAATCATCAAGCCAAATTCCTTCCTCGGCCTCGACAGCGTCGAATTCCTAGGGCTCAATGAGAACCCCATAAGCCACATTCGCGTGGGTGCTTTTCGCGGTCTATGGCGACTTCGCAGGCTTGTTCTCTTCCACACGCGCATCCAATACTGGAGCTCGATAGTGCCAGCCGTCGCTGAACTGCCCCGTCTCCAGTTGCTAGATCTGGGTTTCACGTTGATATCAAAAATCGACGAAGCAGATCTCGAGCCACTGCGCAACTCAACGCTCGCGTATGTATCGCTGTGCAACTGCGCTTCGCTGAGCTCGATTCATCCAAAGGCGTTGACCCATCTTCGAAATCTCGTCGGATTGTATCTCAAGAGCAACGTCAACCTTGTACGCAATAGAAAGAGCTATACGGAGTTTTTATATATGATTGGCAATCTCACACAGCCCTCGTTTCGGGTCATCGACGTCTCGCGGCTGACTCAACATGGTAACCCTCGGGAAATCTTGAAAAAAATTGCCCAGACAGGCACCCAGGTGCTTCTTCTCTCACAATCACTGCGGGAAATCTCCATAAACACGTTTCCCGTGATGCCAAACATAACATCCTTGGTGATTCCACTTGCAAAGATGCCAATTGAAAATGGCGGGCTAGCAACATTGCCAAACCTCAGAGAGATAGTTTTTACGCAGTCCTTTATACCGGATTTTCCAGTCGGTATGGCTCTCCCTCAACTAGAGTATGTGGACATCTCCGGCTTCGACCGAAACCCACAAGCACTCGAATTTCCCGAGCAAATATTCCGCAATATGAGCCGTTTACGTGAGCTCAGCGTTCGGTATAGAGCTATACCCGACCTGGTACCAAACACTTTTGAAGGGCTTGTAGCCTTAGAGCACTTGGATATGGCCTACTGCCATATCTCTTACCTGCCGGCTGGCGTGTTTGAACCACTCATCAGTCTCACCTATCTAGATCTCACAGCAAACACCATTTTCCTTGTGGCCGAGGTGCCAAAGAACATTTTTGCGCCACTCATCAATCTACGCTACCTGAGCCTGGCACTCACAGCTGCTGAGTGGTTTACTGCGGACATGTTCAATGACCTCGTTAATCTGGAGGTCCTCAAACTCAACAACAACTCCCTCAGCTTTGTGCCTGATCTAAGTTCGAACAAGAAGCTACGCGCGCTGGACGTGTCGGCAAACCAGTTGAGCTGGTTCGAGGAATACAAATTCAGTAACGGCTCGTATCGTAATAGGCTGCCTGCCTCGTTGTCTTCGCTTGATCTTTCCAACAATGAAATATCGTATCACGTCAAAATACCGCCGACCATTCGCCACCTCAACCTCAGTAACAATCCATTCATGTGCAGCTGTGACCTACTGGCTCTTCTTCCTCTGATAAAGAATGCTAGCGTTGAAGTAGTCAACCTCGAATTTGAATCGCTGTACGAATGTTCTCGGCCTTTTCAGCTGCAGGGACTCCATGTTGTCGCAGTTGGCGCCACGCTGGAGAACAAATGCCGACCCCAATTAATCATTTTCGCGGCAGCACTGCTTATTACGTTACTCATTGCTGTGATACTGATGGTGGGGGCGCTGGTGTACCGAGTCTGGTTCAGTAAGTGGATTGAGCGCTACTCCTCCGAGCGGTTTTCCGATGCAGGCGGCGGAACTGCTAACAAATCGTACGATTTCGACGCCTTCGTCTCATACAGCGCTCACGACGTTCATTTTGTCATCAATGACCTTCTGCCTTGCCTCGAAGAGCTCAGGAAGCTCAAGTTGTGCGTCTACGACAGGGATTTCCTTGCGGGCCAAACCATCACCGACTGCGTGCTCGACTCCATGAAGCGGTCCCGTAAGATCATCATTGTGCTGTCCGACCATTTCCTTCAGAGTCCGTGGTGCAAGTTCGAGACAGATCTTGCGCAGTTCACGATGCTTGAGGAAAACAGGGATGCGTTCATCCTTGTTAAGGTCGCCCCGATTGACGAAAGCAGGCTGAGCGGAAGGCTAAGCTATCTGCTGAGGACCCGCGTTCACCTTGACTATTGTACGCTGCCGAGAGACAAGTTTTTTTTAAAGCTCGTCGAGGCCGTGAGGGACGATCGTCCTCGATACCAACGCTTTCGACGGAACGTGTCCACTGTGCTTGACGGCGGGAGAAATGCAAGCTGCACGAGGCCGAGCACCAGCCCTGGTTACCGGCAGCCCGAAAAGACTGATGTGAATCTACTTCGGGGTGAGCTCACCCGACCACAGGCACTCAACGATATTGAAGCGTTTTCTCAACAAGCCTGTTGCAGAGCTTTTGGACAAAACAGTGAAATCTTCCAGAATAAATTAGATTTGCATGTTCAGCATAAAGCAGGTGATATACCGCTGTCTGGTGTTCCGACAGCGCAGTCGCAAGTAAAATATATTGATGAGACGAATTTGCCCAGTTCAGCAGTTAAGGACAAAAATGGACGAATCCATCAACCTAATCGTAAAATGAGCGTCGACAATGGATAAACCTTCCTAAAGGAGTTGTACATAGTGACCATCGGTCGAATGTTCTGCTGTTTTCAGTACAAGCGAATATGAAACAAAGCGCATAGTGCTCACTTAAAGCAGGCCGTCAACGGATTATTCCATTAGCAGGTACACTATCAAGGCGAGCTCGCCGAACTTCTGTCATGGCTCATGGAATCATGGATGATTTCATACAGGATTGTAACCACGACGAAATTTGTGGACACATCTAGCTCAAACACATGAAAGGTAACACCGTCAATGAATTATACGTGTCTTTCTTACGGTAGTGATACTTTAAAGTTGTCTTACCAAGAAGCCTGAAGGAAGATCCTGACGATTAAATTCGGCGAGATGGAGTTGTAGAGGCAGCGTTGCCCGGTTAACATGGCGGCAATGTTGCGTCACCGAATTGTCTGTGCCATCAACAAAGCTGCAAAACCATCAGCGAGTTAAAGGTCGTAGGAAGAATGCCCGATTCGCTATTGGAACTGGACAGTTAGGCGCCCCAAATACTGCCTAAGAGAATAGGATTTTGATAAGAACAAGTGTTGAAATGGCAACGGTCAGCGTAAATAACTGCGGGCAGAAATAGCGAAAACTACCCTAAATTGACAACCATAGTTTGAATGGTATGTGTTCTGGAAATAAGTAGATGTGCATGAATAGTTCTTTTGGCGTTAAATACCCAACCTTTGTTGATATTGCTGGCTGCGTGGCTTTCGTAGTGACATCTTTGGCTAGTTCTGCAAAATAAAGGGATTCTGTTAGTATAGCCCGTTTAGGATAAACATTTTGCGTTGCGCGGAAAACATTCAGGGAATTTCACTTTTTCAAACGATCTGGATTAAAGCTGCCTGTTGATTTTCTTCAAAGAGATAAGACGTGTTATGCATTGGTCCTTTAAGGAGATCAACTTTACATTACAGAACTGTATGCATCGACAAGAACCTTGGTGCATTTATCGCTTTGAAAATGCAATGCATTTTTAATTAAATAGTTCACATGCAGCATGTACGCAAACAAGCAAAAAAATAAAATGCAACGTAATGTTGTACACATGTTAATTATACGGCCAATCCATATCCTCGCCGCGAGGACTAATTAGTCTAGGCAAGTTTTTTCCCCTAATGCCTCGTTTATATTTTAGAACATATCATGTTAAACTTGGAGTCAGAAAGCCGCTTTCTTCCTGGTTTTAGCTGACGTCAACGCGCATAAAAATACTCCATCCGGTTTTTCGCTCCCATAACGTTTTCCTTTTTGGCTGAGGAAAATAACGTCACACAGCTAACATGAAGAACTAAGTCGTTCATCCTCTTTCACCTTAATGTGAACATTTCTGAAGGGAGTAATATATATTTATGGCGTGTACAAGTGTAGTGATACGTACAAGGTCGTACAAAAGTACAAAAAAATCTAATGATTATTAAGATTGCTTGTAGTAAAGCTTTCTTATGGAAAAGCTGATATAATGAAAAGCTGTTTGGAACATTAATGCCGATTATAACTCTCTATAAATATTTAATTGTCAATAGTTTTAAATCTGAATAATTTAAAAAATATAGAAATAAGTGTGCATGAGATATTTAACTCGAGTTGATTTGAGTGAGAATGTATGAGGGAATTTTCATTAAGAATTATCTGTTGGATTTTTCAATAAAAGGAGAAACTTTTCTGGGGTTATTGAAAAATTTTTACTCCTTTCGACGCGAGCAGCAATTCGTATGAAAATTTTATACTACTATTCACATCTGTCATTCGCATTGGATTAACTGCATGAAGATTTTTCCTAGCAAAGAGGCGATGACTTTGTTTAATATTTACGCTTCTATTGGAAACTTCAGTGGATCACAGAAGGGAAATATTCTCAAACCGGTCGTCCTTCACGAAACGAGTAAATAATATTTAACTGCTTTCGAGTAAGCGTTTTTTGTTCTATGCATAAAAATCCAACAAGCGTATGGTTTTTAATGAAGCTTCTCGTGAAGACGTATAATAAACTAATGTACACCTTCGAAGAAGACATTTTCAAATTAGTAGTTATTCACACGAAATTCAGTCAGTTCAAGTCCTAAAAAAAAATGTATTTCTATTTCTTGCATACACATCCAGCAAGGATATGCTTTGTAATCAAAGCTCTTGGAAACGTTCCCACGCAAATGAGCGGTATGCTATGAGGACCCGAAAAATATCGCATATACACATTTTTTCAATATCATTTTGAAATTCACTTGAGAATATAAATATGTTAAAAGCTGCGATCGACAACGATATAACAAGTATTTTAGCGTGACAGCAGCTTTTCAACATAAAAATTGGAAAGGCTCAAGGTCATGTTTAAATATTTTCCATACCCTTGAAACACTTTGAAACCTTTGAAACTATATGTGCGCCACTTCATTATAGTCCATACGTAAATACTCATTGCGTAAGAAAGATCTAAGAAATATGTAAACCACAAGACGTTTAAAGTATAAAAGAAGATAAGAAATTATCGATAATTTCGCCCAAAGGGGTGCAAAATTGGTAACCAATACAACGATACCGAAAGGAAAATGTTTACAAATTATCTCGCGTAAAATGGTGTCAGTCGTATGCGCATTTCTCTTATGGCTATTTCGACTTACATGTCCTTACTCTATAGATAAAAGGCCGCCTCGTCGATACTTTAAAAACAGTAAAAGACATTGATGTTCTTGTTTGCCTTTCATAGCAGCTCATAACTGCTTTTTTCATTGCCTCAGGCAATGCTATAGACACGGAATTGCGCGTGCGACAAGCACGCTTCACTGATATAACTTGAACATGATAATCGCAAGCTTTTTACCCAGCCACTCGCCTGCTTTGGCTGCCGCCGTAGCATTATACAACACCTAAAAGCTGTTCAAGGCAGGCTGTCCGAAGTAACGCCGTGAAGCTTCACAAGGTATGGCTTGAAAAAAGGTAAATTACGGGAATTGATTTGAAAATGTGCTATGAGCAGTCATATTGAGACAGGTAGGACTGCGCTTTTATGGCAGATCAAGAATGAATATGTGCTTGTATGATGTTTTAAAAAACGCCTAAACGGACAGCCGTTTGTGCACAAACTGTACTAGTCAATCTAGCTAAATACAAATTATCTTATATCTGAGATCCGTTTCGGCACGAAACTAGCAAATAGATCAACGCCTAGACTTATTTCTGCAATTAACGATATATAATAAAGTTGGAAATACGCTATCAATCATCTCCCATTTAGGTGCGGGTTAGAAGACTATAACACAATCCTGTACTAATTATCGAATTCTATTTAATTCGGATTAAATAAGACACGTTGATGGCCATGGACGCAACTATCCAAAAAAATTACTTCCGTATACCTATAAAGAATTCAGACGCGTGCTTACCCAATCGAACCAACGTGAAAGGAAACACTCACCGTAGAATATTGTTCGAAGGCTTCTCGAGTAGCAATACGAATTGAGTTTTATATTAAACTTGTTTCTCATTGACATAAATTCAGGCGCAAATGATCGCAGATGATTACCCAGCTCAAATCTTACCTGAATGATAGAGTGAGATAGATACCACTTAGTGGTCAATTCTAGAATTCGCATTGGTGAATCACGGCCTGTTCCCATCGTAGAACCATCAACCGAGCTTTCATTCATTCTCTGTTATTTCAGAATGGTCCACCGAGTTATTATACGATACGTACAGTTTCGTTTGATGTCGAAGATCTGATGGCAAAAAAGTGCGTCATACACCGCAATATCCGTGTGTGTTCTTGCTACCTAAAAATATGCCGCATTCAATCTAGTACTTTTACAAGAGACGATACAGTCGGCATGTTCCGGCTCGGACCGAACTTTCGCTCAGAATTATTTATTCGGTGCATTGTCTTTCTACCTTAAATGTTCAGACAAAGACAACTACTCGCTAGAAAACTCAATTTACCTTCTCAATCTCAGATTTTTCAAAATGTGCTTTTTTCTTTATGATCTAGTCATCCAACGATGTCATCATTTTTCTTCGGACACTTTGAAGGCAAAGTCGCTGTGAAGACAACGCCATAGTAACCGCGACGTTTGTCAGGTTAGCGGGCAGCCACTGTTTTTCGACCCGTGCATAAGCGTGTAATACATTTTTCAGCGTATGTTTGTATTTGTCTAAATGTATTTGCGTATGTGTGGACATGGTCGTTTATGGTGAACGATTGTTCGTACGTCCTGCCATTGTGGCAGCTTCATCAAGGTCAGACGGTCAGCGCTACTGTGCAGCCAAGCTGTTAGACTCATGTTCGCTTGTATGGCCGCTACAGCAACGACGTCCATGACCAAAACATACAGCAAAACAGAACTACGAACGGCTAAGATTGAACCGCTGTGTTGTAATTATCACCATCAATTTCCACCCACTCACTCTGCCTGGAATTCTCTTGCAGGTAATAAGATTAAGCGACGGGTGAAGACTTTCCGGGCTTTGTCGTCCTCAATCTATCCCAACGTCTTTGTGTCACGGACAAACCTTTTTCGAGCTTTTTTCATTGCAACACAACTTTTTCATTGCCACAGTCACCTGATTTACCGGTCCGCTCTTAACGGCATTGCTCATCTGTGCATCGGTAGGTGGGCATATCCAGAGGAAATTTTCAAGCAGTATCTCGTTTTCATCCGATGGTGGTCCACCACAGTTCAATTCAGGTGTTCTTTTATTTGCTCTATTTGAGGGAAACAAAAGAATCGCAAGAAAACAAAAGAATGCAAGATTGAGAGAATAGCGAGACGCAACAGTGAAGGCAGCTATATAGGATTAAACGTTGTTACTCGCCGCGAATGGTGTCGACGGTTGCACCTGTACGAAGGTTTTTAACAACAAAGCTGAAACGCAACACCGAAAAGCCACTTTCTCGCTGGGTATTTTTGACAATGTGAAGCAGGGCATTCGTATCTGTGTTAAAGTGAAGAGCCTGCTACTCAAAAACCGCCTGAATACTGTCTAACAACAGAACGTTACATATGAAAGGTAATTACGGCATTTCCACCACCAGAATTTGGTGGAGTGTCACGTGATCCGTGTATAGTTAAACTGTGCAAATGGGTCTGTACACGTACTGAAGGGAAAAATAAGCAAAATTTATGCCAATATTTCGAAACAAAAAAACATATCAATAATCCTAACTAGACGATGGTGTGTGCAATACCAACATACGAGCATATTGCTAAAAGGCGGTTTTTCTCCTTCAAAATCTTAAATTATAAAAAATAAGTTCCAGAGATACGCCGCGTATGTATTTTTAGTTTGTGTTGTCTTTTGAAACGTCCGCTGTAGAAGCCCCTTAAAATCCCGATAGAATCACTGTTGAGCCGTTGAAAACAGTGATCGCGAACTACTGAGGCGGAATGAAGTTGGGCGGTCTTCCAAGTGGCATCATCCAGTCACACAGACCGACGACGTGAACCTGGTCACCAAAACGTCACCATAACCAGATTCACCCAGATGGTGACAGATATGTGCACACATACACCCGAGACGTCTCTTCCGACGAAATATATAGCGAAATGTGTAGCGCGATATGAGGTATGAATTGGATTTAATTGCAGATGTTTTTACCTGAATGGCCTATTCGGTGTATTCGGCAGTGATACGCAATAGTGACACTATTTCAGACAAAATTGTTTAATCGTTCTGGAAACAAGCTAACAAATTGCAGTGACCAAACTGTTTTCCGATACCGAGTCTATCGATTTATAAAAACATTAATTCCTGTTCTAGTCTTTTGTGTTTTGTTGACTCCAAAAAATACAGCAACGCAATTTAAATAGTATGATCAATTAGTACAAAGCGGGAGCACTCAATGAAGCCTATAAAGTGCAGATGACCTGATGACATAGCCATATATATCGATCAAAAATATCTGATCGTATGTTTCTCAATTATCGGCAGCAGAGGACGACTCCATCCAATCAAGTTGATTCCTTCATTTACATCCTATGGTATGTTTTGAAATGCCAATTGAATTGGGATCATGCTTGACGCAAGTTAATGCGTTTTGTTGCTAAATTTTTACCTGTCTACTTATTTAGTTTGCATCCGTCGAGAAATTTCGTGCATTTCTCTCAAGGACGAGGTGGAGAAGACTCTCGATATTTTTATTCATATCGATGTTGATTAATGAGGGCGCTGTCTACAGTATATAGAGGCGACTTTGCTGCGACGATGACTTAATGGAACCTTCTGAATATTTTGTCAGACGAAGGCGAACGACGATAGAGTATTATATATGCGTATATCTCGGATAGTTGAAACAGATTCGCAGAAGACGCCAAGGGTACTTGTGAGAAGATGTCGATGTTTTTATCCGTATTCGAGAAAAGACGAAGAGGTCTTAACTGCACTCAATGTTACTGCAAACCCATCGATTGAATATCACCAGAGCGGGAGTTTATGCTGTTAATATAAAGCCGGATTGTATTCTAAAAAAATAAAAATCTAAATTTAACCCTTACCCCAGCAGACCTCATGTTTTATTTACGAGACTTGCTCTCTGTATGAAGCCGATCCACCTACTGCTAACCCATTCTAGTACTGTAACGCCATATTCGAAATTCGAAATAAGTTGAAATGCAATAAGTTGAAAAAATGAGCCCTATGGAGAAAGTAGGAAGCGCTATACAGCATCAATTTCCTTTACAGAGCAGATGGGTAGTTTGGCAGGTTCGACTACGGCAGAAAGAGGACTTTAGTGCCAGTATCAGGCGTAAAGAGAATGCGAACTGTATCCGTATGTAAATCACGTAGTAATATCAAGCTAGCGAGCTGACTGTCGTAATAAGCGAAGTAGTGTAATGCACTAAAGACCGAACGGTGGTATATGATTAAATTGAGTAGTCCGCTTCGTACAAGATTTCCTTTTCAATATATCTATATGGCAAATAATAACTTTTAGCTGGGAATGAAAACACTGGAAGTACACGAAACCAGACAAGCTAAGCGGCATCTAGTTAGGCAGTCGGTAAGTCGGTAGGTTCGGTGAGTCAGCGGTTACCATGAGGCTCCTGCTGTGACACAGAGGTAGGAGATGAACATTTTTTTTAGCTTCATCTCGATAACCTACCGACCCTTAATTCTTGCCATGACTATCTAGAGTTTCCAGTAGAATTTGTAATTTTCTTAAAATTAAATGTCTCAAGTTCTCGTCGGTTTTGTCTATATTCTCCAAATTGGCCTGAAGCGTCTTACCGCAACATCAAACGTCGAACGTTAGGGATTCCACAGCATTATGTTGGTGCGTCAATAAATGAATCCACTCAAATTCCGGAGTATAATTCAGGTCTTTGTTTTTCTGCTATGAGAAAAAAAAATTACATTTGAACTCTCTGAAGGGCTGATTATTAGATAACACTTTACTGTTTTACTTGTAAAACAGGCAAAACAGTCAAGGTATAAATGAAAGTCGTCTCGTACCTCATTTTATATCAAAACGACGCCATGTGGCTTGATTTCCTTCCATCGACAGACAGAAAGCTATTTCGGAATACTCAATATATATTGGAAAATACAGACAAGATCATTACCTATAACTAGACGAGTAACGTACATTTCAATAAAATACGAGTCCATTTGCAAATTTCCGGTTTTCCGTGTATTAAAACTGACTTAAAACTATGGTTATAAAAAATCTTCAGCTAAATAGTAGATTGCAAAAAAAATTACATATAAATAGCCACAAGAAAAAACTTGGTTTGTTTTTTGCGGTAATGACAACGTCTAAACAGACTTATCGCTTAGAAAAACCACCGGGTTATTATTATTATTGATTATTTACGATTGATGTTACAATTACTTGCAGTAATTTGTGTTTAAGTGTTTCGATTAATCCTTGATTAGAGGAGTGGCAAAAAACAGAGTTTAGGGCAGAAATGTTTAATAAAATGATTGTCCATGGTGACAGAATGAGAAAACAGGAGCATTTGTTTCAAATCGGCTAAATTCCTACTCGTTAAATCAAAAAGTCAGAAAATATGCATTAAAAATTATGCATTTTTCTTTGACTCTATACCGCAGAGACTAAAAGCTAGTTGTTTGTACTGAAAATAGCAAATCTATTTCTTTCGAGATATTTTTATCTGGATCTTAAAATCCTGCAATGATCATTCGTGCCACTTCGTTATTTGAAGAAACTTGGTATTGCAGCGTCCCACCTCCGTTACTATGCTACGCAACATATTGTTAGCACCTGTAGTCTCATAGGCTTGGAGTTACCGAAGTCTGTCAATCGTGCTGTATTTCTACTATGAAATCCTACCTATTCGACCTATTCGGAAACTATATATAGAAACTTGAATATTGTTTTCGGATAGGTTGTTTGACCTACTGGCTATAAGACAATGCATTTGATAGAATTATTTAAAATACCGTTCCTCATTACGCGATATTCGTAAAGTCTTCGTCGAATTATCTCATTGAGTACAGCGCATTCTTCTTTTACAGAACGTCTTTCCACCTTTTACCAAACTCGCGAGGCAAGGATACAAACGCTGGGGGTCTATACTCTGAACCCATCTGTGGAAAATACAAAGAAAATATAGAATTGGAAACTTCTGGAAAGTCTGCAGAGCTCATCTAAGAAAACAATTAAAACATTTGAACGGGTCAGACATTGGCTAGCGATAGCTGAAGCAATTACCTGATCGCAAGAAAGGCCAGTACTTTTACCAGAAGCTAATAAATGCCAAAATAGCTACAGAAATTTTAAAGAAAATATTTATGCCAAAAAAGCACAATACCATATCGAAGAGATGCGTTGTGCTTGCAAGTAGCCAAAACTATGATTTAAAGAAAAAGGCTAATTTTACTAATAAGGTGTTGGCCAGAACTTCTAAGAAAGGCACTAAACAATGAAGAATGAAACAATAAATTAAGGCAACAAACAATGAATGGTACTCATGCAATCAACAAAGGCATCTCTGTACTAATCATAGTGTCAAAAAACGATTATGTAGGATGCCGCACGAGACTTTGACAGGGGCTCTCAATTCTGACCCTCAGAAAGTAAAACGAGATTGATTTAGAGCTAAATCTAGCCGAAACACACTTGGGTATCTTTCCTTGATGAGTTACCGCAGTAATAACTAGCTCATTTTCTGGAAAATGTTATTATTGAGTTGAAGTATATGCCATGGCGTAATGTCATTCGTGCTTTCTTTTCGGTTATATTAGCCAGTAGTAGCAAATTTATCTAATTGCTACTGCCATGCATACTCCGTTATTAACTAGTGTGCATGCTTTAATTCTTTATCGTCAATTATTTTTGCAAAGAAAATAATAATAACAAGAAACCGGCAGGATATTGTAGTGTCAGACACAGTATTACAGAGAAAGTATCACTAATTGGCCAACCTGCTGACTTCATGCGAGTTCGAAACCAAAAGGGACAAGACCAGACAATAGCAGAAGGAGAGGTCATCCTCAGTGGCTGCGCAACAAGATGAGAAAGGGCCAGTCGAAAAAGCCAGATTTTCCATATCCATCATAGAGATACGAGCTTTTACGCAGTCAGTCCATGACGCGGGTCTCGTAAGTAGTGCACTATACACAGATACGTAGCTGTAAGCACGAGTAACTTGCAAAACAATTTTCAGGTACAATCGTTTCGAATTATTTTAAGGATAACTGACATTTCGTAGTAATATCAATAAAGGCGCCGTCTTTATTTAAGTATATTTTTAATATTGTGTTTAGGTGAACTACACAAATTTTTACCACATGCCTTCATCCAGTTCACCAACATCGAGTCGTACGCTGATCGAACCTATTAACAGGCAAAACTACTTACAACATCTTCGCGAGTTTAGCTCTTTCACGAAGGACGCTACGTCAAAGTTGTCGTGCTAAAGGTAGATTCCGTGAAGACAACACTTCTTCCGATCAAATTGGGACTCATATTGACAGCTCCGGCTAAAAAAATGTTTTTCTGGATCAGAATACTTTGTGCAATTTTACGTTTCTTGTAAACATAAGAAAAACAATTTTTTACAACCAAATATCAAAAATATATTTTCTTAACTAGAGTAAGTAAACGTTATTTGATTAATTCTAATATCAGCTAGCACGCTATTCGATCATTTTCATTTCAGCTAAAATGTTTTACTGCCTATTTTGCAAGATTTTATCTAGAAAACAAAATTCAGCGTTTATACCAAAAGTAATTGAGAACACCTTTCTTTATTAGCGTACTAAACTCAGACCCGCAAAGTAAGCGGTCGTGAAGAAATACAGTGCCATACAATTTTTGAGTGTGCGTTGGGTACATCGTAGAGCAGCACGGAAAAGCTATGATGTATTTATTATAGAACTAAATTCTCTCGTCCAGGCAGTGAAGTATAATGAAACTAAACTGTAACGATGTAGAATTTGTAACATAGTGAATTCAAAACTATATTGTTGTGTTACATTTAGATGGACGTTGTTCAAATGCGTGGCAAATGTAATACGTTAGATGGACGCTATCGACCAATCCATTTCCAAATGCATGTTTGACGAGGGAGAGTATTTTGAATGAGCATCCGATACCTCTATGATCATATGCTTAAAGTAAAATGTCTTCTCAGCTACTAGTACTTGGGATATACATCTATTCTCTTGATCTTCGGTTGCTACATAGGCATAACCAGGTCAGTCAGAGCAATTCTAATGAGCTTCCTAATAAGCAAGTTCAATTATAGATAGCGCTTAACAATTAGTTTAACTATGACATTTTTTCAATAGTGTTCGACGTAGACTATAGGCATTCAAAAAGGTCATAAGCGATCGAAAATAATGAACGAAACTAGTTTTTTTAGGAGGACCATGTCAATAGTTCAAAACAGGAACTAGGTGTTCAGCAGATCTTACTGCCACAAATTAAAGAGGTGTGACATCCAGGAGGTATATTTTGGACGGGTTCCGCTGGCATCGGTGTTAGATATTGTTCCAAGATATTTCAAATCTGCAGATCACGGTTAATTAAACAAGCACGCGCGATGGTTGATCGGCGTAGCTTGCTTGTCCGTTATGTGCGGAAACGTTAACGTGCCTAAAGTTTTCGTGTGCTTCTTGGTAAGCTTTTGTTCATCAGGTATGATGTCTGTGTGGGAAAAAAGAGAATTTAAAGAAGAGTGCAATATTATACTAACGGAATCTGGAAAATCATGGGTGCACGTTTGGTGGCCTTTCTGTTCATTAGAATACTCTCACTTCGGAGAACACGTAAAACAATGTAGGTTTCAGTTGCAGTTGAACGGGGTATAGTTTTGTTGTCAGGTAAGCACTATTAACGTACTATTAGTGGCCTTCTTGCCAACTTGTTAAATCGACATTAAGCGTACTCTATGCGATCTCGTGGGACTTCTCATCGATCACTATTTGTCGGTGATTGCTCAGGAAGTAGCAAAGTTGAAGAATGAACAATCTCTTAAAAGGCTTGAAGTTATCCACCACGCTTGGCTATGCCAAGAAGTTTTAGAATTTTCCTGAAAGAATAAGCCATTCTATCGGTTCTTGAAAGGTGCTAAAATATACACTTTTTATCAGTGACTGACATCCCGTGATTACTCAGCCCTTAAAATACTTAGAGGATACGGGATTCGGTAATCCAGTAACAATAACAATAAGCGTGATGATTAGATCAATTAAAATAAAATCTTCGGAGCAGCTCAACCATCACAATTAGTTTTACCATAAAACTAAAGCACACGTCTCTTGTGCAAATTTTTCAAAAAGCTCTTTAAAAGATGAGGCAACAAACATCCCTCACTTGTGATCTTTGCTTCATGATTATCTAACTCTCAAATATTGAAAGCGTTACATTTACTTAAGGTAACCGTTACTGGTAGTAACAGTCAGAGATTGGTAAATTTCTCATAATTTGGGACGTGGTTGGTAGAACGGTGCTCCATGAGTGGCAGGTTCCAGATTGGAGACCTGAGACACAATCATTTTGTGAAATTCATTGAAGTTTTCCTACCACTAGGTTGTGCGGTTAAATGTGACTAACGTTTTCCACTCCAGTTTCATCACTGACACGCAACATATTTGCGTGTCGGCTGCGCCATACCATTGGCCGAGAAATTATCGGAATTGTCATTATCGGATTATCTTTAAACGAGCTTGTGTATTACAGGGAATAATGAGGCTCGTAAAATCTAGCTGTCAAGAAAAGCTGCGGACACAACTGAAATGTTAATTCTAATTTAGTCAAGCCGTATTCATTTTTCTGCTTGCGTTTCGAATGACATAGGCACAAACTAATCTCTGGACAAATTGCAAGCGGTTTCTTGGCTTTTGATATATACAGCTATATTGTATTGGCCACCATGTACACCGATATCGCAAATGACCGGCATACTGTACGCTTATCTTTCCTGTAGCAGTAATTTTGTTTTATATATATATATAGAAACAAAATAAAACACGTAGACAAGACAGTAAGATCGCCTATCAAAGAGCTGTAATTTATTACCAAGAGTTTTTTGATTTCATTCAAAAAGTAAACTTAAAAAAATGTGATGGCGCGGAAAAAAGTGACACGAAAACGCTAGCAACATTGTATATTTTGCAAACAAACGCTTATTGCAAGTTGACAGCGATACAGAGCTTGTAATAAAATCCATGAATAGCAAATCCTGAAATAACGCAACGTCTTAATTTGCCTACCTCCATATAAGGTCATTCATTGCACCGGTGTTTAGGAAACTGAAATTAATCTCTTCTTTCTTAAGTTTCTTCTATCGGACCATAAGTACTTTATCTTAGAAAAGCGCTACTAGGAGATCAAAACGACTTTTAAGCTCTTCAATGAATTACAAGGTGTTGGCACCAGGATGGGTCGGTTCAAATCGAATGGTGAAGTCCAGTCATTCAACATTAATTGACATTCAAATCATTAAAATCGTGAAAACCTAGCGTGTTCTGCATGCTAGATGAGTACACATAGCCGTAATATCACCTATGATTTTATTCTTTATGCATAAACGCTAAAAAGGTTAACATCTGGCATTATTAATATTATTCTTATGGCTGTCCATGTCTTTAACAGAACCACATACGACGCGCGCAAATTCGTTCGAGGTAGCTCACGACGTAGAGAGCCCTAGACGGCTTAGAGACGATAAAAGAGTGCCGGACTACACTTTTTCGCTGTAAATGGAATCACAAACACAGTCATTCTGCAAGTCGTTCACTATAAAGGAGACCTATAAAGAATAAAGTGACCACGTGGTTAGTTTTCCTTGAGACATGAAAGGCCAAGGGTGCATTGTAAACTTAGTATAGTCTTCTAGGGAGAACAACTTGAAACATGTCGAACGCGCCCGAAACAGAATCCCTATGACTTTTACTCAGGGAAGCTCTAAAGACGTCTTTTGTTCAATTTTCTTTCTCAGTAGTATTCTGTTGTTCCAAGCATACCGATGCTGTTACTTAGCACAGGAAGGAGCGTTGCGATTGCACCTCGTGAGTCCTGAAAGCCGCATCGTCGACAAGACTGCGTAGAAACTACCAAGGTACCCAGTTGCGATCTCAATTCGCGGTGTACAACAAGGAGTTATTGCATCCAGGGTGACACGAGTCTAATAAAAATACTAGCGAGTAAATTCAGGACCGACAGTAAATGCAACACTATCAAGACGAACATAGCGGTGAAGATTGCGAACGCGATGTCTGCAGAACGCGAATATATTCTTACCACGGTCGAGGCGAGACGCCCTTCATCGCGAATAAGAATAGAAGTTGTCAGTTTGTTCACAGAATTGCGAAGGTGGGCGTTGCGAATCCACGTGATAACACAGACCATAGCATTGAATGAACGAATGAAACTGCGAATTAGACTGCGTGCGGAACATTGATGGTCTGCGATGGACTTTTTAATTGAAAAAGCCATCAGAACAGCAGAACGGTTACGTCAAAAATGGCACCACCAAAACTAACACTAATTTAGGCTGAGTCATAGGAAAACCTGGTAATAGGCATACACGGTCCAGACGCCTCGGTCACTAGTCAAAATACATTTGTGATAGTAGTCAAAGACTAATCCATTACATTGACTACAACTGAATGACATATATCTTTTAAGTTTTTACTAAAGCAACCACTACCACTATTGGCTTACACAACAGTGATATACTATTAATAACAGTCCTTAGGTTTTATTATGTTTGTTTAGAAATCTCAGTGTGCATGAGATTCAAATAGAAAATATTCATAATTCGAACTCCTCGGAGTTATTGCTGCGTCGTCCTGTTAGCATTTCTGGACTTTGGGTTACGACGTAGGCGCTATTCTATGTCTAAAGTGGCAGATGATCTTAGCCTTTATGAATGTTAGCGGCCGAAACCTTTTTGGATTTAGCATGAAGTTTTCTACTCAGATTTGACATCTCGGCAAAAAACGGTGCGAAAAATATGAAAAAGGGTACTATTTATCATTCAACTAAAATGATACATATATATATATATATATATATATAAATTGCTTTCTTTATCGTTCAACTGGAATGATATATATCTATATATATAAATTACACTCTCACTTTAAGAGACTCTACGATCCTTCTTTTGATTGCTTCCAACGAATTGTAGTAGATAGTGATAACATTTTAAATATTTGTTGCAATCCTTAGTAGTCAACTAATGGCGGATAGTTCGAATGTTATAAACGCACAAATTTCGGCCACTTTGGTGGACAGACATAAGCAAATACATTCGTTGTAAATTCTATTTCAGCGAGAGACAAGTAAATACATATCATATGAAGTAACTGCTTTCGTAATTTGTTTTTGATTTTTTTGGAAATGACTAGATATAAGAAAACCTCTTTGATGCGTAATTTTGTATGAGCTGTAATGACGGTTGCAAAAGTGATTTATAATACCTGTTCTGGTAAGATGAGATTTATATTAGCCTTTTTGCTTATAAATTGTGGATATGAAATTTGCCTCATTTCATAGAATTGTGGATTTTAAACAACAGTTATCTACTATTTATTTCGCATGATCGTCTTAGGAAACGAAAAAATCAACATTAACGTCTGCCTTGAAAGTAATTTAAAATGCCTTTTTCTATGAGCGTTTTAAATCCAGCCCCCGCAAAAAATACGGTTTCATCGAAATGGGGTGCCATAAAGTTTTTAATTGTGTGCTGGATACATCGCAAAGCACCACTATAAAGCTCTACGGTCTTTTCCTTTAGGAAATAAACTTTCTGATTATGCACCATACACATAAAGTGTGATGAAATGGAGTAATCACGACCTAAAATACTCAGAAAATTCGAAGCAAAATCATATTGTACCGTTGCGTTGAGACACACATGTTTGGGCAAACGTCCCGAGTCGTCGCCCCACCTCCAATATACCACACGGTAAACTATGCAAATTAAGTAGAGTGCTCGAGGGCTACATTCTATCATTCCTTTCCCAATAGCGTGTTTCATTGAAGTGAGCATTTTGAATGAGCATCCCGATATAGCTGCGGTCATATGCTTCAAGTGGAGTGTTTTCTCAGTTATGGACAATTTCCTATTGATCGCACACGGATTAAATACTAAGTCCGCCTTCGGTGTACGTATATTCTCTCGAGGTATGGCTGCGGCAAATGCGTAGGAAGTTAGGAGAGCCAGAGCGGCTTTGATGAAGCTCTTAGTGAACATGTTCAGTCACAGATAGCGCCTGGCAAGCACCTCAACTATGACACGTTTTCTTCAGTAGTATTCGGCTGTAGCCGGTAGAAGACGTGAGCATTGATCAGCGTTGATCTCTTGTAAACTATCAGTTACCGACACGCATTTTGTACGTCATAGGCGGTAGGCTCAATAGCTTAGAGAGAAGCCGTAGTCAATCGGAAATAACGGAAGCTACACAGCGGCAAGCGGGATGAACGCTCGGATGAGAATCAAAAGTGCAGAGTAGGAATTTTTTGTTCAGCAGATCTCACTGCCATAAATTAGAGACATGAGCTCAAATTCGGATATCCTTGAATTGTGTTTCAGTTCTGTTCTGTTGTTATTGGCATTAGATATTGTGCGGAGATGCTTTTAATTTACAACTATGGACAGTTAGGGAAGCACACGCGATCGTCTATCGTCTGACTGAGGTCTGGGTCAGTTATTCGCTGCGTGATATGTTGACGTCGCTAGGGCTTTTTGTATTCTTCTTGATAAGCCTTTGTACACCAAGTATAATGCAGCTTATGTGCGAAAAGAAGGTTAGCTTGCAACATTACGTCAACGACACAGAAATATTTGCAATAAAGACTCAACTGAAGGCAAAGCTTAAAGTTGCCACTGTGGTCTGCCGTGGTCACCGAACTCTCGAACCAGTTAAACTAAATATAGGACTCACTTAAAAATAAACGATTAGGTATTCGCGAAATTATTAGCTCAACTGAAAGCGAATTGTCAAGCAGTTTGCTCATCCAGTATCTCCATATCGGCTGCACCATGAGGCGAGGGCAGACGCCTCACTTG
Source organism: Tropilaelaps mercedesae (assembly GCA_002081605.1). Classification (NCBI taxonomy): domain Eukaryota; kingdom Metazoa; phylum Arthropoda; class Arachnida; order Mesostigmata; family Laelapidae; genus Tropilaelaps; species Tropilaelaps mercedesae. Next base: position 24,868 of record MNPL01001592.1, read on the forward strand.
AGAATATTTCAAGAAGCACCTTCACAGGTGAAACAACAAATTTTTTTCTCACCGATGATGGATGCTGCGTGATCACTTAACTCTTAAACAGTTCAATCATTACATTCAACTAATTTTCGCTGGTATTAACGGACAGGGATCTGACTTAACTCATGGGAAACTTGAATAATTAGAGTGTCGTCCTATCAAGCTTAAAGATCTGAATTTTATCTAAGGAATATTGATTTCTTAAACTTTCTTGAATTTTTGATATCAGTGTTTTGAAAATTCATGTTTGACCAGCGGTAACATCACTTCCGATTTGTCACATCGCCACCGGAGATCGGAAGACTGATAATACGACCATTCCTTTAGGTCATTTTCAATTTTGCCATAATTAAATTGCAATTATGGTATAAAAAATTAAAAAAAAATTAAGATACTACTCATAAAAAATTAAGATTGTTAAGGGTCTATAATTGGGAGAACTTGTTAATTGTAATTTGGAGTAGTCAAGAATCCGTCTTGAGCAGTTATTAATACTATTTTTAGTTATAAATACTAATCTTCTTTTGCAGGATGCACGATATATTGAATAATCACTGTGCTTATGGCACAGTGATTATTTTTCATTTGATCGAGTTCTTGTTTGAAAATTTAATGATTTCATTCTTATTTTACTATGTCGATTTAACAATTGTATTTTAAAACAATATTAAGCGTTCCAGATCTAGCCAAGTATGTATTTATTACTCGCTTGTGTTATTTTTGAGGATTACTCTCGAGACGTTCGTTTTTTTAATGAATTTATCTTACAAATGTTCAATCGCATGTGAACTTTTCTCAAGGTATAGGCTTTCTTACTCATAACGATAAGCTAATCTCAGTGGTAAATAATACTTTTAGGTGGTATAGAAAACTAATTTAATTAAAAAAACATTTAATAATAAATAGCGTTAGGATCATACCTAACACAAAGAACTCTAAGTGTGAAATTCGAGTTGGCTTCAATACCAATTTACCGTAAGTTCAAGGCGAAGGTGTTTAAATAAAGTGACATTGTAATACATCCACTAGTGAGTCCACTTTCAGGCTCCGGTACTTATATACGCATATTTCCTTGCATAGACCGTTTAATGGAAACCTCGTGTGTAGCAAACTTTGAACTAGAAATAAACGAAATTAACACACGGCAACTCTTATGCCAATTAAGCTACCAATTCACCTAGCTGGTGATTACAACTTCACTAATTTCGTAAAAATATCTATCCTTTTGCTAGAAAATAAAAACTAAACAAATATCTAGCCTGCAAGGTATTTAAGAATACCTTTGTTTTCGAGCGTTTTCAAGGCAGCCTGCGTGAAAAATATAGTACTTTCGAAAAATGGCGAATGAATATTCTGGACTGTCCGTTGTGCACATCGTAAAGAACCATCGAAAAGTACTGCAAGCTTTTCCTTTGGGAGGGACAATGTATGATTCGGCATCCGGCATACAAAGTTTGCTGAGATCGATGGGTCACGACCGAAAATTTTAAAAAAATTTGAGGCGAAATCAAAGAGTATTGTCGCGTTATTGATCAGATGTTCGGGCAAACGGCCCGAATCGTCACCCCACCTCCAAAATATTGTACGATAGAGTTTACAAAGGAGAGCAAGTGCATCGCGAGAACATCCGAGTATCCCTTTTCCAAATGCATGCTTAGATAAAGTGATAATTTTGAACGAGCATGCCGATACTATCATAGTCATTTTTCTTACTATGCGTCCCTTCTCAGCTGCTGTCAATTTTTTGTTCAAGGCACACGGATTGAACACGATTGGGTCCGTTTTTGGCATACGAATATCCTCTCTACGTACGGATGCCGGATATCCGTAGCAAGTTAGTATAGTCAGAACGACTCTGATAAAACTCTGAGCAAACATTTTCAGTCACAGATACTGCCTAATAACTACCTTAATTCTGAGCACTTCCGTTAACCATGTTTGACCGTAGTCAGTAGGAGGCAAAAGATCTGCCAATGCTGACCCATCCAAACCCTTTGCTAACTAACACATATTATATTAACCTATGGTGGCTAAGCTGACGCAAGAATTTAAATTCGTTTTGCGTCACGCCAGTTGATCTGCAGTTCAATTATGTTAGTTTTGTACCTGAACCTTTTTTAAAACGTTTGTTAACATTTAAGAATTCTCACAAGGGTGTTGTTTACTTCCAGTACTTAACTTGCCATGCCTTCCCTATTCGTGTAGTAAAGTTCATTCAATAAACCGAAGTGTTTGAATCACAATGTGTTGAAGCTTTTTGTCAGCCTAGACGTCTGTCTGCACTCTCATTTAAAGCACCATTTCAACGCATGTTTATAATCATACATAAAATGTGTTGTAACGTCTGTTGGCACGCTTAATAAATTTATGCAAAGATAACCACAAATTCACAATGTGTATTCAAAGAAATCCGATGTACGTATATATGTGGGTTTTGGTTGCCGTTGTTCTCCATATCTGCAAATAAATAAACACATTCTGCTTGTCTTCTACTCTCTATATATCATTGACCGTATGTCAGTGCTGATTAAATTTGGGTATTTTTTATCCACTGTTTTCACTTCGACCATCCCAAATGGATGTTTGCTTGTTTATCAGGTTAACGCAGCGTCCCAAGACATAGTTTGTTTCATACAATGTTTCATGTTATAATGTCCGTTAATACACCTGCCTAGAAATAAACACATCTAGAAATGAAGCACGAAATCAAGCGATACGCGTTCAAGAATGCCAAATGTGTACGTAGGTTTTGGTCGTGGCAGTCTTAGACATATTTTCTAATCATATAATTTTGCGAAGTACCTAAAACTTACAAGACCACGACTTTTATTACATTATTACTACCACATTCTTGCCAGGTGGTTAGTAGTAATTCAGCAACTGTGGAATTTAAACTGACCATGTATTGCTGCTGCATCTATTCTACATTTTTTGTTGCACTAACAACTGTACATGGAATACGAAAACAATGAGGTAATCCGTCAAACACATGAGTGTCTGACTTGAAGCTTACCCGAGTGTTTTGATGAAGTCTGTTTTGATAGTTGGATATGTATCACGACGACAAACGTTCAGCCTGGTAATCCGATTTTGGTTCTGTGAATGATGTGAATGATGATTGAACTAAAATAAGTGGCTCAATTAAGTTTCTAGCATATAGTACTTCATTTGAACCTAATGTATAAGTCCAAATCTGAATTAAATAATGTTTAATTTTGATATTCCCCTAGGCAACATATTAGAAATCTAGGATCCTAAAATCCTAGATTTTTATAAATCTAGGAATTTTTTCATCATTAGTGGAGCATAGTTCACATATATATACTCAATAGAAAATATAAAATAATCAAAAAGACAGGTAAAAAATGTTTCGAGCATTCTATAAATCACGTTTAGTTAGTATTATTTACTGGAAAACTGATGTTTTGTCATTTTTAAAGCAATACAGAATCGTTATGTTAGTTTTAAAATAGGAACCACACAAATAACCAGATCGGTACGTATAATGGATGTAACGTCTATTTGTTAATCGCGTGAGAATTTTTCATAGATCAGATGCGATAATTTTGTTGGTTTATTATTCCATAGGGCTTCAAAAATTTCAACCTCAGAAAATAGATATTAAAAATAATTGGAATACTGGAAGAACACTGGAATACAGTCATGAAACAGCTATAATGATTGCCCAAAAATTTGTTAAAATTTTCTCAAAATAGATTATTCATGCTACATGCGCCTGTAATATTTTGGAAATGTCCCTTTTTGTCCTCAAAGCCCAGCGACTTGACCACGGTTATCTGTAACAGCCAATTCCGTCACCATGGTACTACCTGTGTCTCTTCACATAATGCTTTTGTTTTTACTGTATCTAGTCCACCATTATTGCTTGAAACGCTGCACAAGATAACCGAAAAGCACGAGATCGCTGTTGTCTCCTAAATTGAAATAATTTATTAGCTACAACTTAAACTATTCAAAAACTCATCTTTAACTTGGAAGATACTAGCTATAGTTACACATATTCATTTTCTTGTGTTTACCACACGATAAGAACATTATCTACCCTATTGGCACGTGCCACAGGTGACGGTAATAATTTTCCATTTGATAGATTTTTTTTTGAACAACGAAAAGTTTAATAACTTGATTTACTTTCAAAGTTCTGTGAAGTATGTCAGCAGTGTCTCGTATCTTGTTCCTTTTAGGATTCTGGCCTACAAAGGTTTGATTAATGACGCTTTTTTTGTATGGATGCCGTCATTTTCATTATAGGTTAGTTCTGACGTTATTGGGTTTTTGTAGAGGTTTCGTGAGTTCACGGCGAAGGTTTCCAGGTCTGTTGACACTGGATTAACACGACCACTCAGTTTATACCCAGACTTAGGCACCTGTATAAGCGTATTTCCATTTTACACCGAAGACGAAATGAAATTATGTCAATCTTTCGTCTTGGATGCGAACCAAAGGATACTAAAGTTTTGTTGCCTTTGTTTCAATTGAATCACTCATTCACACATCTTGCGATTACCACCTATTTTACTTTACAAGAATACCACTTTTTTTCAAATAAAAGCTGACATAAGCGTTTACCCTGAAACAAATTGAAAAGCCTTTGTGTATGAACTTCTTAACACAACGCGCGCAAACGACACAACGTTTTTAAAATAAGTTGGCACAAAAATTATGAGTGTGTGTTTACAGATTATTTGGGTGAATGTCATCACCCAACCTCAGCGTGCCGCTCGAACACACATGCGCATAAAGCAGAGAGCTCGGAGTGTGGTAACAAAGTTGTGAGTAGACTGATGCTGAAGTTTAAATTCAAGCTCAATCCGGGTCAGTTGGCCTGCAGTCTAGATGGGTTAGCTTAAAACTTGAGCTGCTTTGATCGCGTTTGTTAACATTTAAAAATCTCTTAGTAGGTATGAGTTATTTTCAGTTCTCAGTCATCTTCAGTGCCTATTACAATCGCATACTCTCCGTTTACTAAAAGAACGGAAATGTTATAGTCAGAGGGTGTTGAAAATTCTTGTTAATGTGGTTGTTTGTTCACATTCAGCAAACGTGACTATTGTTTAGCTAAAAGTGCAGTTGAGGAACAAACGCTCAGTCTGATAATTTAAAACAGATTGAATGCGTTTTCCTAACGCATGTTGCTATAGTTAAGCTTATGCACTTGTATAAACCTCTATGTTTCAAGCAATCCAGGCACTGTACTCTAATAAGGAGGCAAGTTCTGATCAAGTCAGAAATGGACACCTAAAGTGGGCGATTATCCTGGCACCCTGTTGGACGGCGCTCTTCACGAGTGTCTTCGCACGGAATTTTTCCCCACTATGACTAAGCTTCCACAACCATATGTTCGTAGTGTTTGGTGATTTCAAAAAATATTTTGATTCTGTCCCGCGAGTCACCTTGTTGGAAAACTTCGCACCGGTGGAGGTGCCTCTAAGGCCTGCCGCTGGCCATCCTACAGAAGGAAAAAGTCAGAATCGACGATGAAGTTGTGGAGTTCTTTCAAATACCTAAAGTGACACAAAGAGACAACTTCAGCCCGCTATTATTCTCGGGTCTGCTCAAAGATCTGCCGACCCTCGTTCGAGGAAAACGTGACTCGGTTAATGTTATTTTATATGCAAACGACCTGGCCTTTTTGGCGAGTCTAGCTTGACCTCAGCCGAAGAACTAATAGCAATCAACATGAGATGCTCGTAATCGTGTTCGATCATGATCAAAGCCCATTGCCAGCTCGTTCTCACGAGCTCCTTTTTTACAAATACATTTTTTATACGATAAGCGTATTTAATAAATTATGATGATAAACTTTCATGTTTAAAGCCAAATGTATGCGCACGCTTCGTCTCTAATAGTCTTCGCCATATTTCTAAATAACGAAACGAATTATTTATTCTACTTTTTGTGCATGATTGCCCTTATGTGGGTGCCGATTAACCTCGGAAATTTTTTTCTAAAAACTTAACTTGCCTTTTTCAGCTTACGCACTTGGGCAGGTTTTCACGATTATCCATGTCCCTTGAAAGTTCATGAAACATCTGCCATCTTTACTTCAGCCATGACAGATGAATTGTTTGTTTAGCTGTCCGTTTAACGTGGCGTCCGGCTTCAAAATTTGCATCACACATTAAGTTCTTAACCTTGCAGTTTCCGTTAGAACACCTGCTAAGATATAACAACATCTAGAATTGGAGCACAAACTCAAATAGTGCGTATTCAAGGACGCCATATATATACGCTAGTTTTGATAATTTTTTTCAATTTAAGCACATGACTGCACGAGCTCAACAAGAACAATAACTGGAAAATGGTAATCCTACTTAAAGGGCACAACAGCAAAGCAGGAACTTAGCCGTTTTGATTTTCGCATTGATATTATCCAAATTTTCGCATTGATATTAGATGAGCTTCTTGACTTTGATGCACCTATAAAATTACGATAGTGCGGCTGAATAGTGTAGTTTTCGATGCCTTCGATGTTTTGCGGTATAATACGGGGAACAGCTGGATTATTTTTTATACCAATGTGGCACTGAAGTGGAACATCTAAGGAACCCTTGCAGTGCCTCTATGGTACTTTGGGAAGCTTTTATAATATCGTTGCGGTTACTGTGTCATGCATGCCGTACCCTTGTAGTTTGCTATGTTGTGTTTGGGGCTCATATTTTTGACCTCGGTGGGCCAGTGAAATAGTATTACGGTTACAACTCTGGTTATTTTTAAAAAAATAATTTAGGTACTGAAACATATATATATATATATATATATATATATATATATCAAAAAAGTTACATCAGAATCATATTATTTATGAAAAATATCAGAATATAAGTACTAACATTAACGATTGCGATGGTATGTTTTCATGGTAGCAATTTGTTCTCAAAGCAAAAAACCTAAAGTCGATTAGTGAATAGTTATGCTAAAAGTCACACACACACAGCAATCTTGTCGGTCTTATTTGCTGCTTCGCCGAGCACTCTATTAATATGCTATGTAATGTGCCTGGCATATGCCTAAGATAGCTGCTCATCTGCCTACTAACAAATTTAAACTGAGTACGTACTTCTGTCGCATCTATCCTATACGTTTCCCTTGATATTGAAACAGGTAAATTAAAAACGAAAACAATCCTTAAGCAAGCTTACGAGAACCTGAGGCTTACCTGAACCCGCTGCGGTGGTCAGAGCAAACGACTGAGCGAAAGAAACGGCTTACGCTCATATATGCCAAACGTTTTTCTCCCTGATTATGATCGATAGAAAAATGTTCGCAATACTCTGATTGCTTCAGCTTACCTAATCAATTGAGTCAAGGGCAATCCATAGTTGACTTAAAGCTGAGGTTTTTAACGCTACTATAGAATTATGGCAAAAAGGACAATATGGGTAGGCGCTAGAGTTTATATATATATATATATATATATATATATATACACGATATCTTTCTAGATGATATTGCGAAGAAGTCTAGAAATCACTTCACCACTATTAAAAATTAAAATATTCAGTTCGTGTATATATATACATATATACTCTTGGAAAACTCAGATTTGGTCAATGCATAAAAAAAACGAATGATCAAATTAATGACCGGTAAATAACCAAGACAACCTATAGGATATATCCGCTAACTATATACTGTCATCGGAAAGAAGTAATTGAAGGTCAAGTGGTCAAGGCATCAAAAGACATTTCAACGTACTTGGAAAGCTCTTGTTGAATAAGGAAGACAACAGCCATAAAAGTTAACCTTTTTTTTATCAAACGCTTTTCATTTGAAAAATCACGGCTTTTACATATTCATAGGCTGAACGATGAAGGGAAGATCCGCCTATTGCAAAGCCTTTGGTCGTAGATACACACGCCACCTCTTTGTTAAGAGGACTGCAAACATGAACTACGTCAAAATCCTTACAGTAGCAACGAAAAGTGATATGGCTCGCCTCGTGTAGAACATTTTAAAGTAGAACATCAATGATAAAGTGTTTTCGATTCAAAATGCATACGATTACACCGACGTATCGGCCATTCCGCCAAAATAAAACAAACTGAGCTTCTTCCACGGACGTATGCCGAACGGAAAAAGGGAACAAGGTGCAAATGGCAGCAGGTGGTGTAGAGCCCTAACGTGCGTCACTAAATGGCTCCGGTACCCGGGTATTTCGTAGCCCTTTCTAGAGGACTGCTCTGTCTAAGCAAATTACTTTTCAGAGATGTACGTAATGGTACGACAAATCTTTTTTGTAGGAACTCTGGCTGTTTAAAGTCAAAAGCCGGGCTAATTCGTCGAACGAATATCGATACGAGATATTTATATTTGCCGCTAATAGGCGCTACCTTCAATTCTCAATTTTTCGTAGTGACTGACTGTAAACCTGACTACATTTTGAAAAAGCATTTAATCTGTTTTTAAACTGGAGGGTATAAATTTCGATCGCTGCGTCATCAAGCAGTCGGTCACCCTGTACTCCTCCAAAAGCAACTCGTCCGCAGCAGGCGGTACGGCAAGGTGTAAGGTATCCCGGTAGTCAGCTCTGAAGGCTGGCCGCCCTACCTTGGCCCATGCGAGGGCTGCGGCTATTAACCTTGGCTTTCAACCAAGGTCGATGAGGTGCCCTACCTTGGCCCGTGCGAGGGCTGCGGCTATTAACCTTGGCTTTCAACCAAGGTCGATGAGGAGTCTCTATTGGCTCATCGGCTCCGCGGAGTTAGCAGCACTTCGGTGTTGTCTGCGGGGTTCCCTGCTGCCTGGGGTTCAGGCATAATGTGGCGCCTGCCATTGACTAGTGACTGACTGTAAACCTGACTACATTTTGAAAAAGCATTTAATCTGTTTTTAACGTAAGATGAACTTTATGTAGTTAGAGATATTAATTTGATTGTGCATAATGCGAGATACGCATTCCATTCACTGCATCGTTATGACTGATAGAGACTGTAACTCTTTTCTACGTCCGTCGTCATGAGTCCGGACTACAAATTTTCAGTTACGTTAAAGATGATTGTTGAGATATAGATATTGTTCCATAATTATAAGTTAAATTTTGGTGCTACAAAATGCTTGTAGGGTTTTAAATAAAATAAGCTGAATAAAATTGATTTTAAATTAAATGGCTTAAGTTTATTATTTGTAATGTTCACACCAAATTCCGTGAGTTCAAGGCGGAAGTCACCTGAGTTTATCTTACTCAGAATAAGCTAACCAATTACTCTATACTTAGGTTTAGACATAAGTATATACTTTGATTTACATTATTAAAAACATATGATAAGTGATCAGCAGACGAAGGAAACCCATACCGTTCATCAATGCTGGACATGAAGTAAAGGGAAACTAGAATACTTCAGACTTTCTTACAACTAAATTACCTACGTACGAATATAAAAGTTATCATTTATCTCCTAAATCTACTATAGGCAAACTAAAGCCAACACAAGCCCGGAAACTAAAGCCAACACAAGCGTCAAGCCTAAAAACTAGTTGAGAACGTTGTTTTCTACGAACGCCTTGAACTACACAAAAATTACGATTTCATTGCAGGGAAATTTTCGAGTGCTTGTTGAATACATCGAAGAGCACCATCACAAAGTTATTCGATCTTGTATTTTTCGAAGTGGGTTTATTAGTTATTGCTTTTGAATGGAGCGGTAAACGGCAGGCAATGAGGTTACAGCCAACAATTTCTAATTTATCGCAAAATTATATATTACAGTTGCGCTGTGAGGCAGACTTTTGGGAAAATGTTTTGAGTTATCCACAAACCTCCATTAAGCTACAGAAGCATACATGCTTATAGAGTAAAATGACGTACACGTATATTATTGCGGCAAGCATTTTGTACGAACATGGATATGACAACGTGTATTAGTTTGCTTCCCAGCTGCTAACATTTTTTTATTTATAACGCATGAGTTAAATAACTTTGAGTCCGCATTTATTATACGTATATCAGTGTCAACGTAGGGCTATGAAATGCGTGCGAAAAAATAGAACAGTCAGAGCGATACTAATGAGGCTTCGCCGATAATGTTTGGCAGAAGTCAATAGAAAGTGACCAGGCCAGTCAGCGTTATTTGGTCGGAAAGATCTGTCGCGATATTCTTGCATATTCCGCATAGACCAACCAGGTCGACAAACACCCAGCCTGATAACCATATCTTGCCTGTTAGGTGAAAATTTCTATCAGTAACGGTCGAATCAAAAGAAAATAACTTAAGATCGCTTGTGTCGGGAGTTACTTTCCTTAGTAATAATGGCTGTCACATCATTTTATAAATACAAGGATGCTGATTATGCTTTGATAACCACAGAATTTTGATAATTCATTTGATAATAACTATTATTAATTTGTTGAATAATATATTATACTTAACATCAAACTCAGATAATATAGCACCAAATTAATATAACCTCGGAACCTCAGAATATCTTGCTCAAAGAAAGCCAGTGGCTTGACTCAAAGATGAGATTTTTTGCTTCAATTTAGATTCATAACGAAGAGAGAACCATTGGAGAGACATTAACGTTTGCAATACGGGCACGAATGCTTTGTAGCTAAGATGTTATACAGAAATAGTGCCGTATGAGGCTAAGTAGCGTTCCAATTCGTTGATTACGCGGACAGTGCTTCGGAACTCGAATTCCTGACGACACTAACTCTAACAGGTTAAAAGGCAACAGCTATTCCCAATAGAGTCTAGCCTCTTCGTGCATACGTGAAAACTTGCATTACTCGGTTTTTCTACAGCAGGTCTCCATGCTTCTGAGGGCGGTTGGCGCAGTCTACTCTCTCCGAACGGGAAGCAAGGAGGCGGCCTTGATCAGAGGGGTTATTGCTTTGTTTTTGATATTGATTTTAGACAGCATATTTAAGAACACTTGAGGTACTTTGTCCCACTGCCGATGCGGACAATCAACGACGTCCCGAACATCTGCACATTCATTGGGTCAACTCTGTCCTCGTAGTAGACAATCTCAAACAAAACCGCTTACCTCAGCACAAGCAGCAAGCTCAACACTGCAGAAGCGCAAAAAAATACGCCATAAGCTTGTCTAAAGTGTCTTTATTCCTCTATGTATCCAGCGATGAGGCCCGTCGCGGCGTTCCTTAGGACCGAAAAATCTAAAAGGCGGAAATATTTCAAGCGCCAAGAGATCCCCTGCTACCAAAGGCAAAACGCCATTCATATAAATCGTTCTTTCATCGCAAAGTGTCTCTTTGTTCGATAAACTCGGCTCCACTTACAGAGCAGTGCGGGATGAGATCGTAACAGACGAACGACAACATTTGCAAAATTAACTCTCCGTGCAGGAAGTAGTTAAAAGAATTATGTTATTTCGAAGGCAAAATGCATTTTTTGGCGAGGTATAGCCAAGAAAAGTGTCTACTACAAGCTGCTATCGACTTTTCTGACAAAAAGGCTTTCTCAATTACTAAAAACCACAGAAATGATCCCAAAGGAACAGCATGGCTTCAGACGTAATCGCTGCATGATGATAGCGCGCTCGGAATTACTGGACGACATCAAGCGGGTTTTGTCTAAACCTTCGCAAGCATTGTTCGCAGTGTCTATGGATTTCAAAGCCACTCTTCATTGTGCCCTGCGAATCACCTTGTTAAAGACCTTCGCACGTGTAGGGGTCTTCCCCTAAGGTTTACTGGTCGCCATCCTAGAGGAGAACAAAATTAGAATCGACGATGGAATTGCGGAGCTTCCCTTTTTTCACAAACAACAGAAGTGACACAGGGAGACAACCTCAGTCCTCTACTGTTCTCGGTTCTGCTCAAAGGCCTCCTAGCCTTGATACGAGGCGAATATGATTTAGTCAACGTTACTTTATATGCGGACAGTTTACAGCGCGTTCTCTTTTTCCTAGAGAACATTTATCAGCCGAACAAGCTTACTGTTAATATCTTAAGATGCACATTCTGCCGTCTGCTTGTCCTTTTCTGTTCTTTCTCTGTTTTTCTTGGTCACACAACCATCAAACAACCGGATCTAACCTGGTCACAGCAGCCTTGATATCCCCGTAATCGAATGGGCCGCTTTCAGGTCCTTTGTTTACTTTGTCAATATTACAATTTTTGCTCGGGCCTCGATGAAGTCTAGTGTTACATCATGCGTCGACGGGAGAGATTCTAGGTTAGCCTTGTTAGCCTTTTTGCTATATTCGTTTAGAATCTCAGTGTATTAGCAATTTGGATATGCGCTGGCATTTAATTCAATAAGAACTTATTCAATAAAATGCAATTTCTCAACGCTCAAGTTCTCGTTCAAAAAATTAGAAAAAGAAAATCTACAATCGTAATCATGTGCCATAGCTCCATCTGATAGGCGAGATGATTTGCCACTATAAGTAAATTTTCATGAGCTGATAGGTTGTTTTCCGGCAGACTAAATTTATGTATGCCATGATACCGTTCATTTCGAAATTATTCAACAAAATTTAATTAAACCTTAAAAAACTTGCGTAAATTTTTGAGAGTGAAGTTTTAAAGAAGACGAAGCATTTTTAACATCTGTTTTCTCTATTTTTTTTAGCGCAGTGTTTCTTGTATATCTATTTTCCGTACTGTTATAGCAAGCCATTTATATATATATATATATATATATATATATATATATATACATATAAAAC
>MNPL01001593.1:0-22785 GCA_002081605.1 Tropilaelaps mercedesae
ATATATATATATATATATATATATATATATATATATCAGTCAGTGACTCTCTTTTAGATGTGACCGTAAATATATAAACTGTTGAAAATATACACTTACACAACCCTTCGGAGGTAAATACCAGGTATCTCTTTTGTTTTTTTTTATATAAAGATTTAAAGTATGGATTAAACACATTACAGGGCCACAACTTGTGCTGAGTGTATTTGGATTGGATGCTCTCGGAAACGATGTTGTTCGCGGCTACGGCACAACCCACCTGCCAGCAAAGCCTGGCCGGTGAGACCATGGATTCCCGCATTCAAAAGACGAGGCTATGGTTCAATTATAATTATCTTATAAAAAGATATATTTAAAGCAGTTGTCTTTATCAGACCGAATCTCACTGAAAAAGAGTATTATATAGTGTTAAAATGATAGTCTATATTGGAGTACCGGGAATAAATAGCATGATATTACTAGTACTACCATTTCTTATTGAATTAAACTTAGTCAATTTATTTAATAGCCTAAAATTGATATTCACGTCTTGTTGAAATTTACTGATTGAGTATACGTATTTACTGTGGAATATATTTAGAAAACCGATGGGCATGTGTTAGGATCCTTCAAGTAATCTGTTAGGATTTTCAATTGTATCGAACAGACCAGTTAACTAACGTCTTTTGAAAGAGCGATACGTGCCGTTTGTATGTTTAAAATTTTCGTGCAGAAATGAGTTATAAATAAAATTTGGAAAGAAATTTGATAAAACCAAGCAAGACGTAATCTTTGTAAACGGAGACTAAGGACGGTATTTGCGATAACTGACACTTTTTGAATATTTCAGACAAACTGTCCAAGTGCCTTTACAGGCTCCGGAGTCTACTTCGGTCGTGCAATGGCTAAGTAGTCTATTTACGGGAAAAAGGCCCGAACTAGTTGAACCCAGAGTATTTGCAGACCCGCATAGCCGTCAGTGTAAGTAACGAGGACCTCGTCATTGCGTGATGCATAACATCTAATATAGGCGGCTGCATAGAAAACTCGGTTGTATAAGAATAAATTAAAAAACTTGTAGCATTTTGGGTTGTATATCTACGCATTTTATTCAGGATTATTTCATTATCTAAAATGTCTTGTATCTTATTGATTTTTACTTGGTGAATACGGGTCAGCAGGTTTCGCCTACAGCCAATACCAGCAATATGAGAATGTTTACCAAATTGTCTACAGCTTCTGTTCACGCGCGAGTATAGCTCTTATTATAATATATTAGTATATTGAATCAGCGTACATTCTACCAGCATATCCAGTTAATATTTAGGTTTATATGAGTTACGTTTTATAAAAAATCTTTCAGTGCTTCGAATGTGTTCTGAAGGCCTTCCCTACATTGAAGTGGTCTTCAACGTCGCCCTCAAGGATATGGACAAGTTTGGTTTCGACGTTGGCATATCATATTTAACGGACCAGACTGGAGTTGTACTTCTTTAGTCTTTGAACTAGCACCTTATATTTAATTTACTGTTTCATAAGGTCTGGTATATAGTATTATTTGGCACGCTTACCTGATTTTATTTTCACTCTTATTGTAAACATTATTTATGTGGATCATGGCGAGGGAACGTCCACTTCCTCAAATTGTAGTATCGTTCGTTGTTTTTCTTTACAACCATGCTAATGGATTATTATGGTTTATATATTATTTTTAAAGTAAATAAATTCGAACAGAGTAAGTTTTTTATTTTTTGGGTAAGTTTGCTAATATCTAGCAATAATCGAAGCTTAAATGACTAAACACAGCTTCTATGCTTCAGGCCGTTGATATCTGCGCGTTCTCATATACTAGAAGGCCGTGACTTTTCGGCCCATGGTACTATTAAAGGAAGATTCGCTTCTAAGGGATTAATGCAGCATAAGTTTTAGGCATTCCCTCAGCCTCATCTTATACCCCATGCTCTCGCCTCAAATTTATAGTAAAATATTGATTATAGAATTAGGTATACATACTTAAATAATATTATTTCATTTTTTAGCTAGGGTGAGCGTTTTTGGTTGCGAAAAATATACGGAAAGACACTGCGATTCACTTACATTTACTACCAATTTATAGACAAAAGTCATGGAGGCATATATATATGACAAAAATGACTGACTGTGATTTAAACCACAAGACGAAAACTGAAATTAAATAAAGAACGAAAAATAAAGGGATTAAGTGGAATCGTTACTAATGTGGGAAATGGGGAACACACAAAGATATGGTAGGTCGCAAGAATATAAGTTGAAGGCGGTGAAAGGTCAAATTACATGATAATACTCATAGAGCGCACTCTTGTGGTATAAATGAGAAAGGATATTCGGTATGTCTGGCAGAAAAAAAAGTGCAACATTGACCACCACGTAACTATACGTGCGATATTATGATATTCTGTTAATGGTAATCATATATTTTAAATAGGATATTTGTTTAAGCGAGTAAAACTAGGCAAAGCATCAAGGCCATTAAAAGATGTATTTCATTTTCATGATATACAAAAAAGTTCTTTCAATGTACAACACTTAATTAATGATGCGAAAATAATGTAAATTAAAAGCGGCGATGTTATGACTGTGCCAAAAAACTTGAGCTTACTTAATAAATACAGTAGTTTTTTCCAGATTTACACAACATAAGGAAAATCCATTTAAAGAAAATGTACAGGACATACAAATGAGGAAACATTACGATTGGGTAATATACGTCGTGTGAGTAAATACATCATTTAAAACGAGAACCAAGACTCAGCAGAATACACTTATCTGCTAGTCAAGGTTACTAGTGCGATTATCGGCTTTCCGATTTAAACTTTAGACTATTTGTATGAATTAGGTTAAAAGTATGTAACTAACTAAAAACAAGTGTGATATTTGGTAAGGGTGCAAAAATACGCTTTATAGGAACAGTTATCATTATAACCAGAAGTCAGATATCGTCATCGCTGTAACTATTCGTTATAATGAAATGCTGTGAATGATATGTGTCATCATCTACACATCAGTATGTACAGTTGTTCGGCGGTTGTTTTCAATCAATCTCTACAAACGTCGAGGGTCGCAGCGCTCTCGAGGTTTCATTATACATCCAACAACCAGGAAGACGGCATATCTTGGTGCATCAATTCGGAGCATATTCCGGCTGATGCTAAACCGCCATGTATAACCTGGGGTAGTCTTGGGACTGTAGTTGAAGATGAGCTCTGCTTGGCGATGGTCCGAACGGCCCGTCGCGGGGCGGGTCGCGAGGCGTATGGCCCGCAGCGTCTGCAGGGCCTCTTCTGGACGCCTGCGGCGGGATCATTTGTTTCCAGGGACGCGTGCGCATCTCGCCCCCGCTCCAGGCCGTCCGGGCCTTGGCAGTTCAGTTCACAAACAAACGGGCGTCATTTGTCTTCGTTGTCATTCAGGGCTTTTTTCTTCTTCAGGACTGTGCTCCGAAGACATCGCCATCCGCGTACAGTATCAACTTTCCTTCTTCTTTTTAGTTTTTGGGTCAAATGAGCGGGATATTCGGCGCAGTTGGCTGGGAAGTAATAAATGTTCGGTCTGCGGACTCAACATTGAAAGTTCACCTTCGGAAGTTCTGTCCTCCACGGGTTTATCCTCTTCCCTTTCATCTGGCAGTTGGACGGGTCGCAATTTGGGCATTTCCGCGCAAAACGGTAACGGAGGAGGATTAATCAAGCCAGGGATGGGTTGCTGACGTCTAGATTGTGACGGTCCAGCTTTGTCTTGCATGTACGACGTTGTTTTAAGAGAATCAGGACCTTTGGCAGAACTTTTTCGTAATTTAAACAGTTTAGGTTTAGCACCACTTTCTATCTCTTGTGGCTCTTTTGATTTTGGGCTTGCCTCCATTCTGGCAGTAAGTGATTTTGGAGGTAATGGAGGCGGCGCCATTGGAGTTTGCTCTTTGGGTAGAAACGGTGGAGGCGTAGGTGTTCTCGGCTTTGGAGGGATGATACTCGCCTCAACTGTGACATCCGCGCGGGGTCTTAAACTGATCGTGACCACCGGACCTTCAGGACTAGGGGGTGGAGTATAACTGTCAAGGCTAGTGGATCGTTTTCTCAGCAGCGGATACCGCTTGGGCGTAATTAGGCTTTCCACCGACCCAGCCCTATGTACAGGGACTAGGACCATTTTACCCTTGTCGGAACTGCCATCTTTAAGAAATTTCATAACGTATTCACTTTCTGGACTTTCTGAATCCCTGGATGGGGGTTCCACATCGATGACTACATCTGTTGACGCCATAAACTCCGGATGGCTGTCCACTGTTAAGTTAGGTAAGCTTCGATGGTGAAGCCACGCATCAGGTTGAACTGTCATCGGGAGATCGAGAGACTCTGCTGCGGCCAGGGTCTTCCGGTAACGGAGCATTGATGCCAGCGTGTATTGGGGCATTTCTGCTTTCCGTAAAGCGGCTGTCGCTAAACTTAACCGTTCTTTGAGTTTGTCCTTCGATACGGCAAGGTTTGCCAACTCTGGTTGGCTGGAACTTGTTGTGCGCAATACTGGACTCGAGAGGCGACGTGGTATTCGTGACGCCCTTTCATCAACAAACGTGACCTGGAACCAGTGGTTGTTAGCATACGTTTTTTAGTTACTCGATACGTTATAGCTAAGATCTCAAATAACCAAATTTATATCTCAACGAGTAAATTTGAAATAAGTATTGTGATATTGACTGCCATTTCTATTTGCCGTTTCAGTATAGTACTTTCTGCAGTGGTATTGGGGTAGAATATTTTTAGAGGCTACACGTGCTCTGTTTTCAAAATTGCCCTTACGGGTTGAAATCACGATACGATAATTACGACTGATTTCACCTTAGATCTTGGCGTATGCTTTTTGCTCTTTGGTGATTTTTGAGGAAACTCATAGTCTGCTTGTGGCCCTTTCCACGCTTGGACTTTAACGCCCTTTTTCATGAAGATTCCTCTTTTCTTTGTCTTTCTAGTAGGCATTCCACACTCTGCTCCCTTTAGCGAACCAGACATTTGAGAAATCGTGCCATCGTCCGCAGGAAGCTGGAGACGATTCGGATCCTGCCTACGATCGAACCACAAGAATACAGGACACAGTTCAGACGCCTGATGACCCATTATAAACCTGAGATATAGAAAAGGTATATGGATATGGAAGTGCTGACATTACAAAAAGGCTAAAATCACTTGAACATTGGTTGCGCAACAAAATTGAAAATGTTGGTATAAAATGTGTACATATATGTATTGTACTTATTTAAAAAAGCATGATTACTTTTTTTTGTTTTTTACTTGTTTTTTTTACTTCTTTTTACTTTTTAGTTTTTACTTGGTTTTTTTTTACTTGTTAGTTGCTATTTAACAAACAAGCAAAAGCATCAGTTATACTAATATTATCAAAGCTTTTAGTTCTTAAACTATTTACAAATAATAAACAAATGCTTCCAGCTTCTAGTGGTTGTAACTTATCCAGCATCGAGTTTTCTATGTAATAGCTTGAATTCAGCGTCATAGACATGACTTTGATGTGCAGCTAGGTCTTACGGCAGGCTACCGGAGAGGTCCTCGTTGATCAGCTGCTCGGAACCGTTAGGCGTTGGACCTTTAAAGTGTATGTGTAAGGTGGAATCGCCAGCCTCCATCTGAGATGCCGGATCTTTGGTAGCTGCAACCGAATGTCGATGGTGTCCCTTCAGAAGGTTCCATGTTGAGGACTTTTGCTGAACTTCTTCGGAAGATGTTTGGGCTTCGTCCTCTTCCTCAGAGACATCGGGAACCACCATAGATTGCTCCTTTTGAGGTACGCTGCAGCATAAAAATTATACAATAATTTTATATATCGCCTCGCTCTTACTTCCCGAAGCTAAATTTATCAACAGGTCCCTGATGCCTGTTGTTAACGTTCAGTGATAATTCTATGACCAAATTCATCTAAAGGTCGAGTCCTCGAATAGCAGATTAAGCTGTAATAATTATGTCGCGAGCACGCCTATATTTACAATTATAGATAATGAAAAGCTTTAGGAAAACATTTTTATAGTAAGTACGTACTGCATCCAAGCGGCGGAACCTCGATACGTCTTCTTCTTGTAGGCGACCGAAGCGGCTGTGTATGGCAGTTTGTAATCCATCTGAGAGAAATAGGAGTCTTTGACGAGTGGCGGCGGTGGGCCACACAGTGTATCGACGCCAAGATAACAAACCTACGATAACATTAGTTAATAAATTTTAATATCGCATATGCTTTTTCAGTATTCTTCTTGACTAAATACCATTACCAACAATGCGCGGAAAAATGAGTCTTAGATGGTTGCACAAGTAGATCTGAATCCATTTGTTCAATCCACTAGTTACGTATATTAGTTAGAAATCAGATGTTTAGTAGTTCTAAAAAATAAACTTAAGGGTATCTCGTTCGATAATCAAGGTCAAATAGTTACCTTGACGTGTCGATCAATAATCCAGTTAAGCTCGAAGTCTTCGTCATCGTCGCCAAACGGATTGATAAGCTGTTCGGCAACTTTGAGCAATCCCATATAGAGGAAATACTGGACGACGGTGAATGCGGGCACGTAGAAGTCGAAGTGTAGCTCTTTGGCAATGATTGGATCCTTTGATTGAACATATTGACGGCCAAACATCGCTGCCGCAAAAAAAGCGTACGTTGCCAACGTAACTACCTGCGATAGAAATTAGGAAACAAATACAAAAGAACAGTAGAGAATAAAAAAAAAAGATTGATAAAACAAAAGGTTTTAAGGACATATCCAGAATTTTTGATGACTTTCATTTGGGATTATACGACGCGAGTCCTTGTTCATTCTGTTTTTACAAATAGGGTCTATAATTTCAACTTGCCAATGCTGAATCCAGTATGAGCTCAGCATCGAGGAAGATCTGCGACGCACAAAGCTACTAGAGACTAGTATGTACGAGCATTTCACAACGCAAGATATGTCTCCAAGTAGAAACGATTAATCAATCATTCCTTTACTCAACTTTGACAAGTTTAAGCGCTCGCGATAAGCATATACAAGCGCGCATTAACAACCATGAACTTTACATTGCCATAGATTGTTCGTTGAAATCTTTAGGCATCGACGTCCCGCCAAAGTACCCAATAAGTATAGGTGAGAACAGCGTTTAACATTGCACGTACTATAGTTTGCCTCGCATTTCAACCACATACAACGGTTTGTGTGGAAGGCACACTCCATACGATGTGGTAACACTTGTAGACCACAAACCTAGCTACAATACGCCGATTGCACCGTCCAGATCCTACTTGTGGTTTTTGCTCATGTTATTACAAAAAATTGACACCAACGAACATGGCCGTCCATATTTGTTTAAACGCGGTCTCTATTGCGCCAGAATCATTAGGTGATTTAGATGTCCTAGTACTGTATGAAGTCCGAATGATTATCCAGTTCGAACTCCGGGGCTTTTACTCTATCCGCTGCTCGGCTTACAAGAAAGTCTTCACAGAGCATCGCAATGAGGGTGTATGAGTTTTCTACGGTTACCAGCTATGAAACCTCACCTTTTTTATAGAGGTTAAGGTGAAATCCGTCACATACATTGATAATCACGACTAAGGTCTTCCACGTTACTTGAAAAGCCACGTAGTTTGCTAGCATTCGGAGTGACCTCTTACCTCGAAATGCATGCACCGTCAAGTCATGCACCGTAATAAAAGCACAGTGACCCATGATCTCACTGATAAATAATGAGGCGCAATTATTTTATACGTATATTTGCAACGCATTTGCAACGACCGGACTGTTGCAAGAGGCCGGCAAGCCAATACTCGACTTGGTGGAGCGGGAGGCGAATTTACGTGGCTTCAAAGAGAAAGGGTCGCACGGCTCTACGCCTGCTGTAGCAGTTCCAACGGCTCAACCGAAGATATCTACGGCATGCTGGGCGATCTTTTACATCGAATTCGAAATTCACCTTACTGCCAATCATCTTCCCCGGAGATTTGAATGCAGCTTTTGCGTTTAAAGCTCTGCCATCAAGAATGCCAGGGGTCGAGCTTTGTTGAAGTGGATGGCAAGCCACAATCTACGATGAATGAGGGGAAAACACCTACTTTCCACAAATGAATGGCTGTTTCGCTCATAAGCTTTGCAATCTGCGCCACTGACCCCCGTTAGACATACGCACGCGACGTTTGAAGCTAGGATGGCGCTTCGTGACTTAGTCTGACGCATGACAACTGCCGTCCCTTAGCGATTAAATTTCTAGAACATAACATGTAATGGAGTCCTCCAGTTGAAGAACCTTTTTCCAGGGCGTCGATAAGCTTACGGTAATAATCAAAGCAAGACGCCGGGCCCTGTTGGAGGCAAGGATCAGTAAAGCTCTAAAGCGCATCTCAAGCTGGATGGAAGCCAAGGCTTAAAATTTATTTCGGCAAAAGCTGAGGCGGTCCTACTCACTGGCCGTAAGAGGTGCCCTTCAGTCAATATTTAGCTTGGCGAAAAAGTCACCGATTAGGGATGTATCGTTCGCCATCTGGACGTCTACCTGGACTGTGCATGCAGGATACACCGCACTTTCGTCAAGCAGCAGCAAAAGGAAAAACAGCAGCGATACAAATAACCGGGACAATGCCAAACAAAACTAATCCCAAAGAAGTCAATAGAAGTTGATCATGTCAGTGGCAACCTCTGTAATGTGATTCAAATCCCCTGTTAGGATCAGTTCTGTCACTACGAATACTACGAGAGAGGTCATCCGGACGGCGCACTGTAGCCCGGCGCTCCGGATTGCACAGGTGTATCGTACAGTTAGCATTGCGGCATTGCTAGTTCTCGCTGGTGCCTTCTCTTAGGACTTCCAGATAAAATTCTGGAAGTCTTTTTAAGGAGATACCTCCGACAAATAACGAGGCATGGAAGTCTACAGTAGGTAGCTGGTAGGCTGAATGAAATGCAATACCATGGAGTATCTTGGGAGGACGGTTCGGGACATCATTTCAAATATTGCAAAATGGCCTTCTTCACCCAGCTTATTAAGCACGAAAACTTCTGCAGCGCATTTGAAAGGCTCATTCTGCTTACTGCATGCACTGCTCATGCGGGCAAAAGGACACTCCGAAGCTCATGCTAGTAAGCTGTGCGGTTTTTCAAGCAACGAGGAAGAGAATTATGGACCGGACGCTTATGCAAAGGCTCAACAGCGGCATCAAAGTCTTCGTTAACTAAATGTGCGGGGACACGCAACACAGAAACAAAAGCAACAAGCTGATCGAAGTAATATTGCTGAAAATAAGGATTAGCTGAGAAAAAAGTGGCTTAAATGCCCTGTGCTTAAGGATAAATATGGGCGTATAGCCCGATTTATTACCAATAGGTCTGCGTTCCATTAGCGTCCCATTTTCAAGATTCAGCGTGAAAATACCAAATGATTCCAAACCATGGTATAAGTACTAAGGCTCAGTTTAAGCGAGTAAGAGTCTCGCACTGCCGTGGCGAATACCTTGGTCTAGTCCCCGACGCCCATTGTGGCTTTCGCCTTTAACTTCATTAATAAACGAGTGTAGGCTTTAAGGATGTGTTGTCTTTATACTGGGTGAAACCATTTCACCCTAGTTATTGAGCCCTTCCCAAACGAAAATAATAAAGGTGCAAATGGATTAAATATTAGTTTACAGAGAGGTCTCAGAGAGGGTCGTCGAAAGCTGGTATCCTCTATGATGCTCTTCGTAGCATCAGTATGGATTAACCCTGGCACAATTACTGGCAGGGATTTTCTCTGTAGGGCGCATTTCCACCCTCAAAATAACGCTTTTCCATTTGCACTTATGGCTGGTACCCTTGCTGAACAGCCTAATAAATTTCCGAAAGGCCATTCGAAGAATACGATTAGGATGGAGGCCGAGAAATGGTACCAAAGGCCAACTGACTACCTTTAGTCGTGACGGCCGATATCTATGATGGATTTCGCCTCTAATCTCAATAAAAAAGGGTAGGAAGAACCAATAGGTCTGTATTGTGCAACAAGTAAGCGGTTTACATACCTGATCTTCCTATAGGGTGATAGTGGCTACGCCAAAATGACTAATCGAGACGGACTCTAATACCTGCATAGACAGTCTTCGGCCGCTATATCTATATATATATATATAAATATATATATGCAAACCTGTGTATAGACCAAAGGAATGCTAATCCAGTCGTAACTCCAAAGTAGACCACACTTTGCCCGGAATTCGTTAAACTCCTGGAAACATAAATCGAAGGTTATAATCAAAAGTCACACTTATTCATGCAGCAACACTGTTATACATTGTGATGGTGATCACCATACGTCTTTAAACTATAGAGACTCCCAGCAAAGCCCGGTAGTGTCAGATCAGTAGCCACAAGGATTTAATTAAGGCCTTATTCTCGATAATGGAAATCTTTTGTAAACGATACCCAGTTAGTTTTGAAAAGGTTTAAACTACGGACGACGTATACAAAAATAATACTAAACAAAAGATTGTGTTCAAAATATTATTACGCACTAATCACGATAAACATATATACTTTAGATTAAATAAATTCAATTTGAACGTATTATTTTCAGAGCAAGAAGGACCAAGTACCTCTGACAGTAAAATCAAAATGATATCTAAATTATAACAAATTTCAGAATAAGCAGTGCACGCAGTTACCAATCCATGACTTTCAAAAAGAAAATCTGTTTTCGAATCCTCCAGTAGCAAAAGGAATAAAGCCTTAATGTTTAATTGATTTCAAAATGTACCTCGTCATAGTAATGTTACCTTCTTCGGGTCAAGTACTCAATCCTTCGACACTGCCGGTCATGCTTTGTTTCGCTTAGTTACTTTTATTATAAATTTTCACAAATATTTCATTATCATCCTTTAGAGAACCTGGTTTGGTCTTTATTATGAGGCAAACGGTAAGGCGCTGAGCATCAAAAAACTATATTCGAAGAAAAAATGGTTATTTAAGCTATATATTCCTATATAACATTAATAAAGGACATATAACGACGTACTTCCATGATGAGTTTAACGCCGTAACCGTCCGTAACACGGCAATCCATTTTAGCTTCGCGGAGGAGATTGATGAACCAAGTACAAGGCACCCAGAATGTGTTGAACTCATTAGACGGAATCGACAGCCATATATCAGACTCCAACTTCGTCATAAATCCTGGAACGCGACATAACACGGCCACGGTGAAAGACCTATAAACATCGAAGTGGCCATTTGTCACTGAATCCATATTAATTTGCGAAAACATATTTGGCATACTGATATTATTGTGAGTGCAAGAATAGATAAACAATGAAGGAGATATTACGCAATGAGAGATATTATTTTCTACTGTAAATGTCACGTTAGTTTAAATCTTAGTAAAAACAAAATCTGTTCAAATATATCTGACAGTATCTGAGTCATTGAGTGTCCACATTACAAACCATTAGATAATCGACTTTTGTTAGCCAATTTGTTGGTGTGGTTGATTAAGTTATTGGTAACATTTTGATACGGCCTTAAGTAAATTACTCTCTTAACTTCTTCGCGCTATCACTACCATTGCTATCGTTGAACAAGACTATTCAATAAAATTGCTGATGGTAGATGCACATACCACCTTCGATGAGATGTTCTTTAGTGGGGAAACGTCTTTTAACGGCTTTGCTGATGGACCGTAACACAAGGATAAGCGTGAGGTTGAGGTACCTCATTAAAGTTCTCCGGAGCATTCGACTCCTCTCATCTGTACCAGGTACGTACATTGATACCACGTTCATTACCCTGTGTTGCACAAATTACTGAAGTGAGCATACATATGTTCAGTTTTTCGCAATAAACTATTGAATTATTTATATCCAGTCATACTGAATAGATACTATGTTTTGTACTGGCGCACGCCACGAATATTATCCGAAACTCGATGCTGTTTGAAAATCTCAAAATCTAAGAGGTAAACTGGCAACCATTTGCACGTTTCATTGAGAATATCATACAGCTATAATCGTAGAGATTCAGATTATTGTAGTAACTCTTTTGAAATAGAGCTGAAGTCATGTGGTCCCACTTAATAAAAACCTTTTTTCTCCTAAACAGGAGGGACTGAAGCGTGGGAACGTAGCTCCACCGACTGAAATTTTTTCCATAAAGTAGATTATGTATGTGTCGGTGATGTCGTTGGCATATAAAGCAATAGGAACAAATGTAGGTTTGCATTCCTTTTATAAATACGTATTTTGTGCATTCGATATTGAAAATCAAAATACGTAACTGAAAGAGCTCTTAAGCAAGTTGAAAGATGATTATTAGAAATTTATATTGATTGAAAAATGATGCAAATAGTTTGAATATAGAAAAATGAGATAAAATTAACTGACTTGTCCGGCCAGGGTATCGCCATATATTGATTCCACCATCGAGTTGCCGTAAAGGAGACGTAGAACCCAAGCAAAAACGAAAGCGGAATTTTATCCATAAACTTCGAACAATAGTAAACGATCTTCTCGAACAGCCTGCAATTGTAACGTGCATATCTTAAGTTCTGCAATTTATTAATTACTGCCTATCCCTTTGGCTTGTGTGCTCAGCGAAAAATGAGTCATTAATGGTCACTAATTTTTGTAGAAAATTATGCATAGCAAACATATTTTTCGGCAATTCTAGAAAAAAAGGAATTGTGTTGTGGGGGTATACCCCCAATATTCAGCAGGGGCATTTTCTGTCACTGCTTCTCTTCGTTGCTTAAGTAAACTGAATTGACTAACCTAAGTTCAGTACTGAGGCTATTATAGGAGGGAGAAGGGCAGCCAGTCAGATGGTATTTAGTGATGAATGAGTCAAGTGGATAAATATTTTTATTGACTGAGCAGCGCCAGGTGCATTAGTTATAAAAACAGAAGCGTAGGTTCTATGGTGCCCTGGATATTTAGCATAACAGTCCTCAGGTGCCCATACATTAAACTAAATAACAGCCTTCGCCAGAGATCTCCAATATCTTTTCACTAAGCAATCATTTGTAGTGAAAAACCGACAACAATAGTATTTTAACGAGACTTGTTTACAGGTTTTTACAACACTTGTTTACAGGTTGAATCAACAATCACACAAAATTAAAACTGTTTATTAAGAATGTCAGATAAAATGGCTACTCCAAAAATAAGTAATGCTCATTTTCCACTTACTATAAATAGGTTCCAACTAAGCCCTCTGCAAAATTTAATTTGGTGTGTCTCAAATGGTAAAATGTGCCATATATCTAAGCGTCGTCTATCAATAGTTGTCGTCTGAATTGTTACCCACTCGCGCTGTCCTTCGTTGAACGCATAGCGATACAGCAGTGATAAGGACGCATATCCGAGAGCCAAAAGCGACAGTTCGTAATATACAAGCTTCCAGACGGACCCTTTCCATCGAAACAGCAGACGAATGAAGCCACCTGATGAGGTTGAAGCCACATCGTACTGATATGAGACAGTCATACTGCCCAAGCTGTTGCGGCGGAGCGCATCGACCTGGAATAAAGTGAGTAGGTGATAAGAGCCACCCAAGTCAATGAATGTCATCCTCAAAAATGGCTTATATTCTTAACAGAAAACTGATGACCCTTTACACTGGCATGTGAACGGTTCAACGTAGACGAAAATGAAAAAATAAAGAGCTCAATACAAAATATCAATAGCGTCGGAAGAGGATAAGTTAGTATATTAGTTGTTGTGTGACTAAATTATTACTTAGCGTCATGCATATGAAAAGACACTTAAAATTACAATTAACCACATGTAAGAAAAGATAAGTG
Source organism: Tropilaelaps mercedesae (assembly GCA_002081605.1). Lineage (NCBI taxonomy): Eukaryota > Metazoa > Arthropoda > Arachnida > Mesostigmata > Laelapidae > Tropilaelaps > Tropilaelaps mercedesae. Next base: position 13,806 of record MNPL01001593.1, read on the forward strand.
CATTAAAAGTTACTGTAAGACGTGAAGTATTAAAACATGCGGGTTATGTTTTCTGCATAAATAATATTTCATGGGATGGCGTTCCACGTCATCATCATTGATTAATTAATCAATTTTGTATTATATTTATTTACTTTTCATTTGATCAATTGTAATCATGTAGTGCAATATCTCTAATACGTTTTTTTTGAAAGCAGCTATGTTCTTTGCTGTTCTTAATGCACATTTACGAACAACAAATGCAATACACTTGAAGAGTTGACAAACAGTAGGCATACAATCACTTTTAGTTTTTTTCAAGCATTCGGTGCTTTCGTAGCCAGAGTTTGAGAGCATGCCATTGACTTTTGCCTGAAATCTTATTTTCTAAAGAAAGTTGGGGATCCAGGCCGCTATGGGAAGGCAAATTCCCATAGATGAAATATTGTCTCAGAACACTCCAATTTAAAGCGTGGTTTATTAGTAACGTTTGTTGGTATAACAACTAGGGGCAGCAACCGGCAACTACCATCGAAAGAACTTCTGGTCTTCTTAAGAGCATGATGGAATACAGTTAGAAATGAAATATTTGGATAATCATAAGAGGAATGAAGAAAGACGGAGGACTGCTCCTCTAACAAATAGTCTTCCGCTGCACTTTTAAATCTTTTCAGCAACCTGCCTGAGAAATTCTTGAAGGGAATTGCATACAATGGGTACCTTGTGGGTCGGGCTGAGTAATATTTGTACTTCGGAATTTCCAGTATAAGCGAATCGGCGCACATGAAATCTTTGCGTAATACGTTGACAAGACTGTTGACATTTATAATACAACGAAGGAGGTGCTCGACGGCAGAACGGCCCCTGTACTACGCGATCTTAAAATCGGAGACAATACCATCTCAGGTCAAGCGTTTCGTAACTCCACAGTTGATCCACCGTTAAGGGCCTTGTTTGCAGGGTCAGTACTGACTATGAAACCCTTTTTTATATGTGTCTCATGATATACAGTGAGTTCGGCTAGTTTGATTATCGGTAGATCAGAATACCTGTTGGTAAAACAAGTTATTCCAACATGAATCCATGCAGAAAATGCGTACTACTCTAGTCACATACGGATAGACAAAAAAATGATTTACACACTTTTTTATGGTTAGTGGTAAGAATGGTCATATTAGGATAGGTTGGCCACACAGTCTGTTGAAGTTAGTGATATTCTATAAAATAGAGAATAAATGTAAGCAGCGTTATTCGCACACAAGTTGTTAAACAACATATTATATAGCGAGGCAAGTCTAGAACAGCCTGGTGAAGGGAATGAGGCTTCACTAGCAGAAAATAGTAATTTTGCGATCCGTTTACATCAAACCAACCTACTTATTAGAAAAAATAAAAGTATTTAAAATAATTATACATAGTTGAACGTGCTCAATTAGTTTCAGGTAAACCTGAGAGGATTTAACTTAGCCTGTTAAGATTATTTCTTAAAAGGAAGTATTCATTTTTCCAAATAATTGCATTTAATTTTACTAGCCAAGCTTTCCCATCTGAAACTTTATGTTTAAAAACTGGTATATAACCTGTTAATTAAAATTAAGCCACTAATTAATTGCCCATTCATTTATATTAAAATAAAACGTAAGGGTACGTATATACGAGGCCATGTTTTTCATTTACGTACACTGACTTTGATCCTTTTTGCTAACTACGTGATAATGAATAAGGCTATCTTAAAGGTGAATAACGGCCATTTGGCTGGAACAAAGACTGGTGAGTCAAGAATATTGGTGTCGAAGCTTATGTCTATCGATCAAACTTAAAGGCACTCCAAGTATTTCTTATATATGATGAAGATGAATGTAAGGAAGTTCGGAGCTGCAATTTATAGGCCTGTCATTTATATCACAAACTCCAATGTAATGACTTACATATGTGAGCAACGATTAGTTAATTGAATAAATTATTTTTCATGTTAATACTGTCAACACGCAATTTTCTTTAGCAAATGTAAGACTTACGTACTTTCATTTCATGGACCATTTTTTATTTTATCTCGTCCCGTTGACGGCTAACTGGTGAGTGGCAAATACACGACTTTATTGTTCTTACAGTAAAATGATCACACGAAATAAACAATTGATATTGGTTTGTTGTCTTTTAGTATCTTAAATAGCTGCTTTGATCAACCGCAGCGAGGATCAGTCCGACATTCTTGGGTCTTGTTTAGTGTTGCGATCAGCTATTTCAGCACTGCACATTTTCAAGAAACTGGCACTGGCATCCCACCGTTAAAACAGATCCACTGGTTTATACTACTTCTCGAATGAATTGACTTTAGTATCACCAAAATTATCCAAATAGCCAGAAATATAACTCTCTCCTATTGGTCTCACCCATGTGGCGACAAAGTACACATAGTTACGCTTCAGCTAAACATGTTCTCTGAAGTTTACATGCACAGTTCCACTGGTAGTTATCGCAACCGTCCTATGTCACTATGTATGTAATGGCCTTATTTTTGCGCTTCGCATCACCTGTCTTTGTGTTGGCCATCAACTTATCGGTATGAATCAACAGTGACAAGCTCTACATCATCATTTTTTTTACATATTGTTAACACCATATATTTGGCATTATATAGATATGTTGCAGAAGGTCTGACAGCAGATAATGTGGAGACTCCGCTCTTGTCATTCATTTCCTAGTCGAAAAGAAGCTGATTGTCAACTGTAGTGCGAATAAAACGCTGTCATTCCTTAGACTGGGTCAGTCCACACTAGAAGCATTGACGCTGCAAGTACGAGCGATCTAACATAATCGTCATGGCATGAACTGTGAAGGTCATGTGTGTATATATATATATATACATATACATACACATGGCGCAAAATGTCTATATCAATATAATAGTGCAGACGTTGTGATACAGCAAAAATGAACAGCTATCTGACTATGATTTAGTATGAAACAAATCAACCTATGAGCGAACCATAGGTACATTGAAGACACGCAAGGCACACCTCAACTAAGGCTTTCGAGCATCTTTAAACACCCCACTGCTTTATACCACTTTTTTAGTGTTGTTGAGTCGTATAACGTAAATTACAATTACTTACAAAAAGTTTGTTACTTAATTATAGAGACAAAAAGAGTAATAAATAATTAATTGACAGCATGGAGAAATCGTATCCGAATTTAGTTTATGGCTCACAGTAAATTTAAGGCACTCCCATGAACGACTGTCGTAGTCTGCCATTTGGCAGAAATTACCGAATTTGCTAACCCGACTACCGCTCTTAATCGCTGTAGCATGCCTGTTGCGGGTTGCATGAAGCCCAGGTAAGTGATTTGCGCACAGGTTCTTTAGTGATATAGTGCCGTTCGAGCGACCAAATTAGTTCGACCTTTCTGTGTCGAAGCTTGTCCTGCCGAGAAAAGCAATTGGATAAAACTCCACGCCGGTATCTAAAAATCTGCGGTAATCGATCTAGCTATCAATTTATCACAGGCATTAATCAACAGGCAGCAAGAACAATATTACTAATAACATGAAAATTACCTCACTTTTAGTACCTGATAGGATTCATTTATCATTGCCAAAAGTTTTAAATTTTATGGTAATCCTTATGTGAGTCAAAGCCTGAACAATATGCGCTTGGATGGATATATATAACCAAAACTAATAAAAGTCAGAATTATAAATTCGAGAACTTGGTAAACGGTAAAATGTGTAATAAACAATAGCGCTACAATCAAACAGCATATATGAGAGTTTGTTTTACATATTTTGCAATTTTAAAAACAAATGATTCAAGTAAGCCGTTCTATTAACCTTTTTCAAGCAAAGTTTTTTTAGAAAATGTACATGCACATGGTGCTTGGATGCAGCAAAATACTTATGTCAACTTTTGCGTGATAATGGTGGTAACATATTCCTAACTAATGATTATATAACCCTCTGATCTTAATCCTGCTTGACAAATGTGGCCTTATTTAGTAGTCTCACTAGGTAAGCTCACTTGCTGTAACAACCCATAACGAAATGTACCGAACATGACAGGTTTTTTTAGCTATAACTTTTTTCTGGAGGCAATAAATGAACGCATAAGTTAAGTTATGAATCCGTTTCACAGCCGCCTATTCGTTTGAGTTTTATCAATACAACTTGGCAACTCTCAGTTACTGCTGGCTTGTAAATATTCCTAACATAACAGTTGTTGCTACAGATTAAATCCGAACGCAGCGCTTTCATGTTGTTATGATATATATGATATGGTATATTGGCATGCGACGAGGTATAGTGGCACGATAGTCTATGGATAATAATAATGGCTTAGCTCTTGAATTCTCATAGCATACGCTACTTTAAAGTTAATAATAATAAAAATATTGGAATGGGTACAGGTAGATTTGATAAATCGGCTGTGCATGCACGGGCCGGAATGCTACGCCTTGTGGAGACATAATAATTTAGAAACGAATGACATAAAAAGCGAGGGCCTTAATAAACCTTGTTTAATTGTTTCAATATATTTGCACGTTATGAAGGTATCAAGAGCTGAATCGTAACTGAAATGTCACTATGGATAAAAATAACTGAATTATTGTTCGAAAATGAGTTCTACGGAATTTACGTCATGAAGATTTGTCTCGTTTAGAGACGGTGCATCGCGTAGTGGCTTTAGCCCGGTATTGCCTTAACTTCGAAAACTAATAGAAAGACACACTTTCTATATAGTTCTAGCACTTTTTAAGTTATAAGAACAGAGCGACCAGTAACGTCAATCTTTGATTTTGGATGTGGAGGATTTAAATTTGTCTTCAGACAGAAGTGCAAAACAGATTGAAGACAAGATACCATTTAACATGTCTTTTAAGTTATTATATATTATATAACGATGACAAGCTCTGTGAAGACATGTCATAGGCTTATAATTTTTTAAGGCGTACCCACAGTACATCTCAACATTGGGCCGCACTGCGTGTAATCTTGAAGCAATTGTGACAACTTGGGTTACACACGCAATCTATAACCAAATTAAGGTATATGCGTTGGGTACATTACAGTCTATATTTGCAATGAGGCGTTCTCCTCCTTAGTAAACAAATCAATATTAACGAAAAAAATGATACTATATTGAGATGGCATATTATTAATGAAAAAGATATTAGAGTTAATTACTTTTCTGCATCTTTATATAGAACGTGTCTTAAAGTATCTAAAGAGAAATAAATATTACCATTTCCCAAGTGAATTAAAATCAATACAGCAATGAGCAACGTGTATAACGCTTTGATGGAAAAACGTTATATTAATTATTTTCACAGTGGTTTGTTTTAAGTTATCATCCTGATTAAAACCACAACTGATAAATTCTACGAAATAGTTAGAAAGCAACGAAACTGAATGACTGCTTTAAAACGTGTCATACAGCCTAAAATACTCAGTGTCTTTCGCGACGTTAACTAAAATACCAGCACACATAAATATGCTGAGCGACTGTTTAGGTGATTATTGTGTAAAATAACATAACAATTCCTAAATTTCGATTTTCCAGACAACCGCGACGAACAAAGGTAATTTTAGGTATTGCTTTTTGTTTCGCTAGGTTTTTCCCCTTTGGAGGCGGGTTGGATATTTAGGATAAGTTTTCAAAAATAAGACTACTTAAAAATTCTTTGCTGCAAGATATTTGATAGAACGTATACAGCCTGTTTTTTGTGGGTAACCGCCGGAGCTGCGCAAGTTAGAAGCTTACGTAATTCACCTATGAATATAGACCAACATATTTTCTATGAACTTTGAATATAATAATTAGTTGGAGTCTAACAAAGGCTGTACGCTCTTGGCCTATGAATGTTGAAGTAGAATATACTAGAACACGTCTATCAGATGGCTGAGAGGAAAATGAGAAGATAAATGAAACGACAAACTTCAAGGTATGCGCAACCTTAGGGACGCGTCTATTGTAGCTAAGAGGATTTAAAATCACGAGCAGTATCGGTGTATCGGAGTCATAGTGCATGCGATGGCAATTAAAGTCGAGCATTATATTTTCACCAAGGACAGTGCGTACATGACTCATCTGAGTCATGTATTATTGTCTTAAAGTCGCTGGGTATAGACACAGGGTGTAAACGTCCGACTGATCAGCCCTTCATCAAGTTAATATAGGAAATAAAAAATAAAATGTATATGTTATCACTACAGAGTAAATGTTCGTTTCAATTAACCTCTTGGCATTGCTAGGTTCTAAATAACTCTTTTGTTTCCGAACAAAAAAACATGATTCTGAGAATTTCGATGGAGTTCTAGGTTCCTTACCCTAAATGCTTGGTCGCTTCTATCGTCGAAATCCCAGTCACTTTCGATTGAGGTATCGTCCTGGACGTAAAAAGGATTCCCGCCTTCACAACATCGGTGATCTCCAGAGTGTTTGATTGACGAAGAAGTTGTTCTATTGGAACAAACCGAGACCACAGTGACACCACTGCTATTACTGTACACTTCAGCACAACTCGTCAACTCTTTTTTAATATTAAACTCTTCGGCTGTATCCTTTCGCAAAGCTTCAGAACTAGAGGTTTTTACAGCTTGAGCGGGATTCAAACGCGCCAACCACTCCTCACCGCAAATTTTGTTCCCGCAGCAATCCTCATTATTGCAATTAACGGTGTTGTCGTTGCCAATTTTGATTTTTCTGTGGTTGTTGTCGTGGTGGGGGGTGCTCCTCTCTAGGCTCGGAGCGCCCGCGCCGCGGACCTCGCGACGGTGCAGGATGTTCAGCCTTCAATGTGCGCGGCTGTAGCACCCAAACACCATCACCATCATCGTTTGCAGCGACGTCGGTCCACTACCGACGTAAATGTATCTGTCTATCTGCCTGTTAGTGTGCACGTGCACCCACTATGCGTAGTTAGCGAAGTCGAACACGCTACACATAACACACTTCATATTTGGCATACATTTCTTCCACATATGGGTATTCAGACATTCGTCGTTTTTACACGGGCCAGGTGCGGGCCTCCACTGGCGGTGCGGACGGCACCCCTTGAAACCCTGCACGCAAGCCACTCGGAGTGCCCGGTGGACAACACCAGTGGCGGGTACAAAGCCCGACACGAGGGACACGGCCAGGCAGTGCGCCCGCTCTGGGACACGACGGACAATTCTGTCGCCTCGAGAGCCCGCATAGTCGTCGCCGGCCGAGCACCAATCGCTGAAACTAGCACCGAACCGCTCGACCACAGGCCACATGGCCACGGGCCTCCTCCTGGTGGTTCTTGCTGCAATAGGTTTGCCCGACCACTGTGACTAGCCACCATGTACTTCTACACGCAGGCAGAACGGCAACCAGCATGTCTATGCTGATGGGATATGTGTTGGCCTGCAAACAGGCTTTTCGCGCCGCCAAATACGCCGGGCATCGCCCGTGGCCTGGTACCGTGCATCGATGCTCGCTCGAGACCGCCAAGAGCGCCGAACACCAAGCGCGCATCATCGTCGCATCAAGCAGGAAGCAAGAAGCTGCTTAGGCCACCGCTTCAGACAAACCAACCGCACACCACCATTGGGGACAGAGAGCCACAGCCTTAACAGCAGCAGCAGCAACAGCAACAACAACTACTACTACTATTACTACTACTACTACTACATCAGCTGCAGGGACCAGTAAAGTCGAACGCGTCCCGGCAGCGGAAATCAACCCAGACGCTCGGTAGTCGCCTCTGGCCCCTCGGTACAACACTATGGGAACTTGCGGGACCTGCAAGACGCTTGCTACATCAGTGGTGGAAATGTTAGATTTGTTTGAATTACTCATGTGCTATGACTCAGCCTCCAAGCACACCAGCACCGCTTCTTGTATATGAACAGTACAAAATTAAGATACAATATATACATAGTCGATTAGGCTATTCGTAGGTTTATCTTAGCGTTCACTCGCACCTGCATAACTCTGGGTCTTGACAAAAACCCGCCGGGTACAGTCAGAACACTGCTCATAGTAACGACATCAACCTCAGTCAGCATGGCCATGTCGTTCCAAAGACCGTCTTAGGCTGCCGCCGTCGCACCGAGCGTGTCGGGTGCCGACTGATAGCAACTCGGGTCTCACCGACCTATAGACACGAACCGATAGGCTCGCGAGTTGGCCCCGAACACGAACTAAACCTGGACTAATCTCGAATAGCGCCTTAATTATTGTTTATTTTAGAAATGAGAACTGTCAAATTAAGGCTCCGCATACTTTGCAACAAACAGCAAAATTTGCTTTGATCAGTATTACAATTCGATACTAGGTACAAGGTAACGTATATGCTACTTTCGTTAAAAAAGCTATTCCTTTCAGCTTGATAAGTTCATTTACAGCAAAGGTATTTATTACATGGTACCCGAACTTTACTCATGATGGCTTCTTTTGAAACAGTTTACAAACGGACATATGCGTAAAGACACGAACACACGCGTTCAGACCGCCAAACGGACACACTTATACGCCTGGCACAACAAACAACCAAACGACGCGGTTACAAGTGCAGCAGCAGGTAATATAAGGTGGGACATCGTCACGTCGCGGCTGTGTTCGGAGGCCGTAACGCTTTTACTAAACAGCATACATGCACAGGGACTGAGAGCACGCGTGCCCCAAAGTACACGATTTCAAATGGCGCACTTAGATGCCATTTAAGACTGCAAGCTACGACTAAAACCTTTTCGAGACGATGCCTATTCCTCCCGATGACAATAATACGGAGGCGGCTGATATGACGCTATTTTTGTTGATGATGAAAAAGTGAAAGGGGCACTGTGGTTTTAATGACGCTGATAGCAATGAGGGACGTAATTGGGCGTATTACATCATAACGTTACGCTGGTGTCAAGCATCTTTAACAACTTGTCAGGCTGACCACAAATGGGTGAGTGGGTGTGCTTGCGTGTAAGTCGCCGTCACATATATATATACCTATATATATATATATATATATATATATATATATA
>MNPL01001595.1:0-36201 GCA_002081605.1 Tropilaelaps mercedesae
TATATAAATATATAAATATATAAATATATAAATATATAAATATATAAATATATAAATATATAAATACGTATCCATTTTATTTGGTTTATTCGAATGATGTGCAGTTAAGTTGACATCGGTCATTAGTAATGTGGTAGGTTTGGTGTTTAGTTCAGTAATGCGATTTGAAAACGTACACCTCTTTTTTGTAATCGATAGATTTAGAGAAGAGAATAAAAGATATCGATCTCTGAAATATCGTTATTAACAATACTCGATTTACTCACTTGAGACACTGATTGCACCTAGACTTTTCATCTAATGGCAGCACCCTGAGTGTAGCATATTACGGTAAACCCTAAATAAATTATAGGGGAAAAATTTCTTATTATAACACGCTTACGCAATATGGACCCTGAAGAATATCAGGAAGAGATATATTTGCATGTTGTCTGTTTTCTTTACCAGAAAGGCATAGAAAATTATATCTGTATGAAAATTACCATAGAAGCACAAGAGTGAACTGGAAGTTTCGCAATGCAAGTAAAGTATGGACAATTTGACAGAGTTCGGGTGGCAGGTCTCACAAAAACGCCGCTCACACTTATCTGAATCACTCACAAACAACCTTTCTGGGGCGTTTCTGCTGCTTTAGTTGATCTACAGGGGAAGCTGCCGGTTAGAAAAAAATGCACCGTGAGCCGAAACATTTCATCTTTGAATATCGATCGCTCAAATATAAAGTTTCCACCTGCCATTCAAATACAGCACAGGTACCTGGAAAAGGTGAGGAAGGCTCGTTTTTAGCGTGGTACGACTTGACCACCGCTGCTCGTTGACGTTGCCATAATTTGTTAGAGCCTTCGTAGCTGCGAAAGGGAGCGATGTCTTTGTCCGGACCACCCGATGTCACCAGTCCAACTGCCATTATATTTCAGATTGCTCAGGGGGATATCAACGATTTTGCGCTATCACAATGCAAAATATGATTCGTCTGACTACAGCAAGTAAATGAGCGTGACATCGATGCGTAGTCGTTCTGGTCAACGAAGTGCGAGCTGGTCCAAATCATGGCTTGGCCCTGCGTACTAATAAATGATAGGATCGCACGAGATGAAAATGCAACCCGATACTTAAGTGGTACGCTACTGTTCCCAGACACACTATTGTTGGGCAAATGGCAATGAATCAAGAAACCCGATATAGACTCGGACGTCCAGGAACAGCGTTTAGTATCGTTCAGGTTATATGAATGTAACATCCCGAAAAATCTTCCTGTGCTGATAAACACAGGAAGATTTTTGCAGGCATCTGGAAGCACTTGTAGATCAGAGTGCTCAATCAAATAGAAATCTTCCATGTAAATTTACTCGAAACAAATCAAATCGACTTCACGACTCCTTATTTTTCTTCTTACACGAAATGGAATTTTGTCCGAACGCGGTCTTGTGCGCTGCCAGTGTTCTTCTGAACTGTCTTCCCGGCCACAGAGTAGACGCTGCCGTTTTCAAGTGGCAGATCGGTGATATGCCCACGGCTCATGGAAGAAACCTGTTTTCATATGAGACAATCTGGATACTTTTTCAGCTCTTAATCGCGACCAATTTTTTGTACCCAAATGCTCAGTGTCTTGTTGACGCCATCGTGTAGAGCCAATGTGCGTTGTTCACAAAAAGCAAATATTTTTGAACGTACAAGCTACCTGATGTTCGGTATTTATACGCCTACTCTGAATCCCGCAAATAAAATTCAGGTACCAATAACTTATTAGAAGAAGTGAAACAGGCTCAAAAAACTTGGTCCAAATAAATGCCAGCCATTAATTTGATATCTTGGATTTGCTAAATATGTTTTATTTTTGATAATAATTTAGCTCAATCATGATCCATATTTAGTCCCTTTCAGCTTGTCACTGGATCGGTCGTCGAACATGACAAATACCGCTCTATTGTAGCCGTTCATCGAGCTTTCTCATCTTTAAAAAATGGCATGATAAAATTAAGCTTTGAAGAGTAATGTTATGCAGTCGTAGACGGGTAGAATTATTAGCTATGAGAGGTTGAATAAAAATAGGCATTCAAGGGATACCGGTTTATCTTTATCCAAAGACATTTTTGCAAACAGATAGTTATGAAAAAAATTATGTAATTTTCAAATATTCGTTTTCAATATAATGTGTAGATGAAAATCCAGTCTTAGCTTTGTATTGACTACCTAATATATCAAAGTAGCGTTTCGGATCGCCTAGGAGTCACATCTAGGATCTTGGTGAAGACCTTGTATGCACCATATCCACGATTGTTGAGAGACTTGTGCGAATAGAGTAAGTCATTTTGGAACGACATAACGGTGGCTACACTTTTAGTAATCTGGCCTACATGTACTTACACTAATAATTTGGTCTATCCCATTTTCTTCTTGCCCAAGCTCCACTTAGCTATTGGCTATTGGGAACACGAATTAGACGTTTTCTTTAAAATTTCGATCTCATACTGGTCTTCAGTTGTTTTACTCTATTTCGGTGTATTTGCAAGGGATTTTTCATATATTGACTTTATTGATGTATAGCATCAACCCGTGATCCAAATCAGTTCCTTATAGCTTCGCACAAAAATGAGCCGAGCACAAAAAGCGGCAGCAGCGAAAGGGCACAAGGGTTATCGTGTCCCAGTAAATTCGGTCCACGTTGCGCACACTCGTCTCAATCATTCTCCTCTGTGACGCATCGTTAATCAAGTGTCATATAACTCTTAAGAGACAGGCACATATCGGCCGACCTCTGGACAACATCTCCCTGGGGAATAATTCGATTATCTTCATCCTCCTATCATTATGATTATTCTTAAACACAAACTGTGCATATTGTTGCGAGTCGGGGGTTGTTTGGTTGGACGGTGTAGGCTATATTACGCACGTCATCTACGCTGATCATTACTACTGGGTTGCCTAGTAGCGAGTTGCAATATAAGCAGTTTTCGCTAATATATACTGCTCCTAATACCACAGTGAACGTTGTCGTTAAGAGATTCCTTGGACAGTATTGATCTAAAATACAGACGCTAGAAACAAGTAATGTTGTAACTTAGGTTTTTATTTTTGTTCATTAGAAGTTAAAGTCTAATTTTGTAATGTAATTCTAGTCGATGAAGTCTAATAGTGGCATTCTTCACAATGAACAGGCATCAGCTCTCTCATTACTGATGAGATACAAAGTCAAATGTGGGAAAAATAATTTTTAATTGGACGGAGCCTATTCCAATGACCTATTGGAGCAACTAGAATGTGTTGTCAAACGACATGCTATTACTACTGTCAGTGCAATGACTTCAGTAGGCTTTGGTAGGTGTATGCTCATTAATGCCATGTTACATCGGCAAGGATAAAATAACGCCATTTTAGATACCCCTCTAGTCACGACAAAGCATCTTTCCCATGCCCCTCGACCTAAGCTTCTTTGTTGTTCGAACAAAACGATTGATGCGCGCTGACACATACACAAACACTGAGACTAGCACGACAGTCAAGTTGTTTGCACCCGCCTACAGAAACACAGTAGCAAACTCTCTTTCAAATGGATATGCTCGACGACAAGCAACTCGTTTTATAGTAAGTCGTACAACACTGTTGTCCCCTTCTAATTTTCATTCCTTCGTTGCCCACACTTTTGAGTAACTTTTCTCATTCATTGGCACCTGCTTCGTCTCTTCTTTCTTCCACATGCTGAATCGACTCTGTTCTCAGCTCAGCATTTCTATCTTGTCTCAGAATATCCTACAATAACACACGATGGGATTCTTTGGCAGCCATGACTACTATCATTTTTATAGCAACGGCTATGCCGGCTTTGCAATCTTTGTATGGAGCGCCGGGATAGGCGTGGGGTATATCCGGCTTCTATCTATATCTGTCTAGCTTTCACACTCTCTCTCGCTCTCTCTGGCCTTTTTCCGATGTTCAACGCCTTTTCTGTCCTCTTCCTTACCCTTGTCGGACGCGTGCACTCAGCATAGTCAGGAATTTCCACAGTCGAAGGCATGTCTCCCCCAGGACGTTACGGCGCAGTATCTGGCCTTGCGCTCCCTCTTTGCGATCCCGTGGGGGAGTAGTTCCCGTGATGTTGACGGCACAATGGTCCTGGCGCAATTCCTCCATTTTCACCGCCTGCGAGCAACTTGCCTTTTGGCATCTAGAAGCAACACCAACGCGGCTTCCTCTGTTTGATGTCTACCATCCGTCGTTCAATATCTTCTGAGAGCTAAGCCCAACACTGGCTCCTGCGTTCCTGCTGTCAGTTTCTTGCGCCCCAGGGTCAATAGTGCCCTATAGCGCATCCTATTCAACCCATTCGCAATACCTTCACGTGCCCGCACATCTTTCGAATAGCGTATGGTTCTTGGGGATAACTGAAACGATTCTGCAAAGGCCGACGATGACGCTTAATATGCTGCATATTTGCTCACAGGAAAGGCCTACTTACATGCAAACTTACATGCAAAATGTTTTTTTATATCTTAAATAATTTCTAAAGAAATTTTAGTTTTACATACACCATATATATAACTAATATGATTATATGCCTTACATGCAATATTTGAGAGACAAAGCATCCGCTATTGTAATCTAGTCACTACACTACGACATAATGTATAGATCTACTTCCAGATATATTGCCTGGTTTATTTGATTGATACTCCTATATTCAGTTTGCTTTTGTAATTCCAGGTATGCTCAGTATAACCGCTGGTGTTGTGCGCTCTATGATCAGTGAGGTACAAATTCTTATTTTGTTCCTCCCAGTGTCCTTAAAACATTTTCTTCTATACTGATTTCCCATGGTACGCGCTGCTGAGGAGTTCCTAAGTGGAGCTGGTGCAGAATCGACATGATCTAATCATAACGAATTTGGGCACTTTGTCAAAGCCTCTTGGTTTACTATAGTAATTCTTATTATAGAATAATTAATGTCTTGTCATAAACTTGTACGCTGCAAACAGAGAAAACTGGGCGGCGAGCACGATTCCTTGGCGGGCCATTGAAGAACAAAGGATCAGCATCGGCGATCGTGGCATTCGTCTGTCGAATCTGCGCAATCGGTGAAGTCGAGCGAAAACACGCGAAAGTATATGCGTAGATAACTAATAATGTGTCAGCGAAAAAGTCTCCGCTGTATTTATGAAGCACTTGTATGCGGAAAGTTTTTATGACAATACCTGTTTAAATATACATATGTCTATAGAGAATTACGAATGTTCCTCAGGTATCTCAAATAAGCGACTTCTGTTTCCGACATTTGTGTGTACGTAATAATTGATCGTCGGCGTGGATAGATTGACAGAAACGTCAGTGATAAACACCTTAAGACACTCATGCATTTATACGTAATCAACTAAAGAAGTTTCAATTAATATAACCCGTAACCGATCATCCACTACGCAGGTTTTTAGGCGATACAATTTTTGTTTGACACATTCTCGAGAACTGAACTATGTTTACCTTGTTATTTTATCACACATCTCTTAGACACATTCTTATAACGACTTTTGTTTCGGGACACGTCATGTCAACAATCACCACCGCCCAATCTAATATACGTTCTCATAGTTTTCTTCGAAATAATTCTGCTTGATACACGATACGCCCTGTACTTGTCGTAACCGCTATCCTGCTGTGCGGTGTAAAAGAGATTGTAAGCGCTGACGCCCATCCTCTTATTTAATTACTCCGCCTTGTTCGCTGCGTTTTTGACGTGGTAACGAAAAATACTGGCCCGTCATTATTAGCGTCCCATCTCATAATCTCGCAGAAGCCATTGAGGCCAAACTCGCCTGAAAAGCTAGACGGAGTATAACACTCCGCTTTGTTTAGGGTGCAACAATCTTGGACGTCTCTAGTCTCAGCCGACTCGGGTGATCCATTTCGTCAGGTACCCGCAACAATAAAATGTTGCATAGGAAACAAGCAACGGATTGACGTTAGAAGTAGCTGTTTCAGCTATCGTGATAGCTCTTAATTAATAGGTTTAAATTCGCTGATGGTGTCGAATCTACATTTATCCTTCGAAAAGCGAATTTGTAAAACAAAGGATTATATAATTATGCTGTTTATTATCTGCTCCAAATATAACTCATCAGACGTTATTACATAACTGCGCTAACATGTACATTATGCCATTGTTTCTGTCAACTGACTTGTCAGGTCCTCTGACATTTATTCTGAAAGAAACAGCATATTTGTGAGAAAAGACATTTTGAAAATAATTTGCTTTATATCGAGAAAGGCAGTTGTCATAAGAACGCTAGCAGCAATAAGGGCAATCTCTACAAATAATCTGTCCTTGTCAGTAAATGCCCTACTCAACACGCGTATTGCAGGTCATACATGCTTCCCTTAACAAAACCATTTTACACGAAACGTTATTAAAATCACTTTTACCTAAGCATGTCTTTGATGATATGTAGAAATAAAACTGCTTTTCCTGCACTTGTCTTTTTTTTTGTTTATTTACTTTTCTGTCAATATGATTCTAATGCCAATGTAATATTAGCTGTCCAATGGTCGCCCATGGCTCCAGAGCAATAAAGGAATAGGGCCAAATCCAATAGTCAACGAGTGAGCGAACGCCCGTTTTTGGAGGAGCGGGGTCAGAATGACTTCCTTTAATTCACCCGTCCGAATCCGAGAAGTCCGGTCGTATTGAAGCAAGAAGAGAAGATTAAGAGTCATTAGCATCGCTTCGTTAGGTCGAGTGAAAACAAAGACATTGGTTAGCTCGTTGAGCTCCTTCCTACTACAGAATTATTTCTCTGCAGTAAGAAAGGTAGTTTAGCTATTACTGATCTTTGGGGAAATTTTTTTGCTGAACTATTTAGAAAAACGGCAAAGACGTTTCAGTACAGAATAGGCCTTACATAAATAAAGCCAGCATCAAAGTGAGATATTAACAGAGGGCATAGATAAAAAAAAGATTAATTTTAACCTCTTGTATGACTGTTTGTGGGCGAGCTTCTATCAGTGAAAGAACCTTCTGGATCAAGTCGCAGTATAAATTTGACTGTATGGTTTACAAATTATTGAAAGTTTGCTTTTCTTTGCTCACTTTATTTCTTTTATTCCGTTTTACAACTTCATTAACCAAGAAACACTCAACCAGCACTTACTGACGGTTCATGGAATATCTTGTTGCAAGAGGTACCAATATTGAAAATTTTCATATGTAATGTTTTATTCTTTATGACTTTTTCAGCTGGTACCGGTGAGTTGTAGGTGCTATTGTCATCTACCATTTCTAAACCGCCCAACTTATTGCTCCAGTGAACGCAAACATTCTTTTCGTGCAACGACGCACTGTGCTTTTTGCAGTTGTGTATGTCTGGATATTGTACCACTTTTAGCTGTGAAATAGCTAACTTTAGGATTGTTTAACCATCCTTCGATTGGAGCTTTTATTGTGACATAATTTAATTGACATTAGTAATTTAGCAACAAAGCATATTTCGCTGCAAAAGAGGAGCTTTATTCCTGTTTCCAGCGATCTTATGTCTTACTATTACCAAACGCATGCTGACTGTTCCTCGTCGATAGGATAGTAATTGAATTTTAATCACATTCAATGTTTAATACAGTGACCGATGTACAAGGGAAAAAATTGTGTGTCTTTTCAATTGTAACTACTCTCTGCTTTACTATTATTAGCAGTATTGACTAACACTTTCGGTCAACTTATGAATAAAGCTTCACGCTAGGTTAGATTTCAACGGGATGAAAAGAGAGGGCCAAGACATAGATTATTATTGCTAACAAAAATAAGGTTGGAATAGCTTAAAAATAGCCGTATTAATAGATTACCAACAAGATATACTTAATTAATAACAATACTTACCAAACTATGTCTCCAAGGCGGGCGGTTTCGTAAAACCACTGATTACATTACATCTGCAGTTCACATATGCATACGGAGAATGCTCATATACGAAGGAATTGTGCAGATGTACGAACATCCAGCGTGTATCCATATCCATATATGTCCGGCTTTCCGCTTCTTTCTGGCCTTTTGAGCAGCATAAAGCATCCTGTAACAAACACTCACCCAAACGTTAGCGTTGTTATTCGGAAAAATACAGGGAATATGAACGAGTTATTTATTTGTCCTGTAGCTAGCAGGCCATCAAGTGACTGACATATGTCTGGGGAAGACAGGACGGGCCGCGAGATAGAATGAAATACTGTAGCAAGCGAGAGATTGTACCAGTTTGAAATGAGGCAGAGGCCTCTACTTTGGCAGGATTCTCAGATAAGGGAAACAGTTCAGAGATCGGAAGAGGGAGAAACAGAAAACACGAGTGAACGCGAGAGAAAACAGTTTTGTTTCTATACTCTGATGTAATGTTTATGCATGTGCGTGTTTTGTAAGCCTGTGTTCTGATGTGAGGGCTTGTTTTTCTGTTATTGCTAGCACACATAGATTATTGAATACTCGTTGGACCGAGTGTCCATGATTCGAAAGCGAGCAAACGGTTGCGGAAAGAGAAGACGGGTTTTTCACGAGATCCTGAATCATATACTTAGTAAACATATTCATAAAAATACGCATACACACTCACAGGCGCGTACCTATACAAAGACATGTTTCGTCGTCTGGAAGAGACGCAGAGCTCTGACTACACATATTGCTAACTGTCAGTCTTTGCTCTTGCATCAGATTAATGCAGTCGTAGAATAAAAATTTGCGCTTGTACTTATAAGAGAAGTAAGGTAAGTAATAAGGTATAAGAGATGTATAATTGTGTCTTGTCTTTACGCCTTAATTTTAGGCGGTGCTTCGAAACGCGTCTTCGGAGCTATTCCGCGCTCGTGGGGTGTTTCTCGCCGAAGTGACGGTCGTTATACCTAGGTCCTGGTCATCAAAGAGCGCTTGGGCTCGCCAGCCGCTTCCACGCGTTGAAGCACCCAGCTGGCAGCAATGGGGACGAGCGGACATTCTGATCGAAAGGGGTGAGGATTCCGTATTCGGGGAAAATCCGTTCGCCGTTCAATACGCAGGCTGTGGCGTGCAAGGCAGACATCTCGTTATTCCCGAGACATTCCTGAGCGGGTACGCTGCCACCAGTGAATATTCTCCAAACCGTTTCGACAAATATGGCAAACCACGTGAGTGTTGTCTAACATCTCGTTTATACCTGATTCACGTTCCGCATGTCATTCAATACTATTTTTGGGGTTAAGAAGGTTCTTTAACTCGGCGTCACATTCACCACTATAGTCCTTATTGTGTTCAAACATTTGTGGTCGAATATCTGACCGTATTTTCATGCCCAGCTTCCTTGCCTTATTTTTTCACTTGTTCGGATTAATGCATGCCATTACTACTGCTTGTCACAAGTGTAACTGCAATCGTTGATATTGCAGGTCACGTGTTTTTACGGGAGTGGGCCGCCTACCGTTATGGTGTGTTCAAGGAACACGGATTCCCACGGGATCCCGTTTACCCACTCTATCTAGTTCGACCCGGAAGTCAGGACCCCAGCGATGTCAAACTCAACATCTGCGCTGACCGGCCACTGAGGCCACAATTCAGGTTCGTAGAAATCGGGATGGCATGATCTATACTCGGGCCTGCCAAGTCAGCCGTCAGACGGCGAGAACGATCGTTTGGCAATCCAATTTCTTCTCGCAGGCCGCTTCCCAACGGAAGAAGGGTCTACGCCCAGTGTAATAGAAACAAAAAGGTGGCACAAGTAGATATATATATATATATATATATATATATATATATATATAGGCATCGAATTTCAGTGAAGGTGAAGGCTCAACTAGAGCGACATAAGCGCAATTCAGTGATATTTACCAATATTAAAAACAATATGCTGTTGAATCTTTCTTTTTACTGCATGGCAATTAATAATCTAAAAAAATATTTTTAAAGCTAGCCATCGGCCAACATTTAACGTCCACGGTAGCAGTTTTTGCATTACTTCGTAAGGCGGAACCCATATAAATGTAAATGTGCACCGGAGGCAATTAATGATCTAGACAACCATTTCCTAATCCAGAATACCAGGTGTTGAGATCATTCTGCTCAAATAGCTCTAAGTTGAACATCCGTTTTTGTCAATCTTCGATTTTGGAATAAAAATGTTCATTGAATTATCAAGCATCTGTTTCAGCATGATGTAGAAACGCCCGCCAAATTTCTTTGCCTAGAGAACTAGTCGTCAGATCTTTCACCAGGCAATCCCATTTGCTACGCTTCAAGTCACTCGTGTCGGTTTAGAAGGCGATTTTATCGAGTAAACCAGGTTATACCAACTGCAACTACCGACTTCAGCTCACTTTCGGTTAGTGGCCAATTCTGTAAACAACAATTTATATTTGCACCAACGGTAGTGGCACGCGAGAACTCAATCAAAGAATGGCGGAGGCTGTAGCGAACCACATCGTGATGATCAAAATTGGAATACTTTGTCATATATTATGACAAATGGTATCTCAATATTTTTAAGCGATTGTCACAGTACAACAGATATTTGCGTAAGTTGCGAGGAAAAATCGCTTTTTATTACAGTAACGTAAAGACGTTGAAGCCGGTTACTTGTGATATTTTATTCGATAAAATTATATACAAATCGATTGACTGACCTTAGTGAGCGATGATAGATTTAGAGTGCGTCCTCTTTCTTAACAACTATAGCCAATCTACCCTGTTTTGAGGCTTTGAATGCTCATTTACAGGAGAATTTGGTCAAACCTCAAAGCTACATATTCCGGGCAAAAGTTTCACGTAGCGTTCATCTTACGTAGCCAAAACAATGAACTATGCTTAGGAACGACTCCTCAACTTGCCTTTGGCCCGTAACATACCCTACTATAATTAAACAGTGGTCAATCAGGCATATCATTGTCGTGCAAATCAGAAAAATTGAACACATTCGCGGGGATGCCTGTTGTACAAATTCACGAGGGCAATACACGGTGGTAATGGGTACATGTTGGAAATACGTAATAAATGATTGAACGCCATTTCTGCTACATTAAGTAAGATACAAAAAAATTAAATGCACATTCTAAATGATAAACTTATCACGAAAATACGCGTGACTTCAAGTCATGTGTAACCTATCGTGTTCTGCATGCACATATCGTCGGTAGCCTTTGTTGACTATAAAAACTCTACATAAACTGCTTCAAAATAGAAGTATCCATTTATTTGTGGTTTTTTGTCAGAATGACACCAAACGTTATGAGCTATACGGTACTTGTGTTTCCACAAACTTCATTGATTATTTCTTACGTTCTGAGCGTCATCGCTTTTTTTATTCTGAAACGAACAGGTAAGGCTTGACAGGTTACAAAGCACCATGCAGCAAGTTCCATAACGTAATCTGAGACGGGTATCAGGCATATGCCGAAAACTTTTCCCGTCTCTGTTCTTTGCGATTATGTGCATGTAACCTGACCCAGTCATTCTCTGGTTATTACAGTCCAGCTTTACGTGCGTAATACTAGACACGCTTCTATTTGTTGAGGATACAATGAACAGGCAGTTAAGCGCTGCTTCTCTAAGCTTGTGTAATACGGCATTGTACTTAATTTCTAGCGGTTATTCTGCAATACTTTTCAAAAGAATATAGATACAATGATGCGCTGTTGTTTTAAAAAGTCTGTGTGAAGATGCAACGCTGTAGAGACCTATGCGGATCATGTCAACAACAGCATTGTAGTTTGCACTTCCGAAAAATGGAGGAACAAACGCATTGCAAAGTGACACAGCATTTTGTTAAATATTTCTGTATGACAGTAATGTCAGTAGAAATTTTTAGCTGGAAATGCGAGGCTGTCAGTGCGGTAGTATGACGTATACGAAAATTAGGAATCAGTAGACATGGAGCTACCACTAGATCACATTCCGGTGCTTGAAGAAATTTGCGGATAACAATGTCAGCATCAGACCAATTTCAACTACCGAAATGGCTAAGTTAGGTGAGAGTTATAAGAACAACTCGGAAGGGTTCTAGTCTTTCTTACCTACTCTAGACATAACGCATAGTTTGTTACGATGATCCACCCGGTGATTGGAAAGACCAGCATCGCCTTAAACAAATATGGTATATTGTGTTTCTCATAGTTATCAAAATCAGCTGCTAACTATTATTAGTAAACTAAGCACACATATAATTTTTGTTCAGACTACTCAATCTATTTTTAGTCAAAAGTCCATTCGGTCTCGTAAAGGCGGCAACCTCAAGATATATCACGCGCTTTTGTGTGGTTTAGAGTGTGTCTGCCATGCAACACCTGCCTGCAATTCGGTGCTTCGCACGAGTAAGATAAATCCTGTAATGTTGATCGATCAGGCCATGCGCTTCGGCCCCATCCTGGCCAGAGTGTCACGGCTCGTCGCGTACCTCTAATATGACGACTAAAGTGCTGCCACATCATCTCTTGTACGACAAGGCGTCGGAGCACCGGTGCGGGCAAGCGTGTCACTCTTTTTTCTGGGCATTCACGTTTTACATAGGCTAGGCAGCCAAAAATATTATTCGCTGGTGACAGACATTGATTAGCCGACAAGGGCCGTTCACTTTTGGTATCTGTGTGAGTCGCGTTAAGGTTTTACTATTGGCTGCACTACAAAAGCGCGAACTGCCAGTTCCGTCTCTAGCGCAACCTCGAGAAAACTCTCTTCCACAGAGTCTAATGGACGATCTTAAGCGACCGAGTGTATCATGTAGTTTCTGAGTTCCAAACGTTTATTGAAAAGAAGCATTTATTAGTGGTTTTTACTTACTACCAGCCCCATACAATGGATTACACCTCGTAAAAATTAGGACGGGAATTGTATAACGTAGAGATCTTCGCAAACAAATGAATGGTTTAGTGAAGGTCGATAGAGCCGACAGACATTTATTAATGGCCTACCCTATTGAAGTTACCTTTGAAGCCATAAGATGGATTGTTCTACATGGCATAGTAGTTTTTATTAAGCATAATTTCTTGGACCCAATGTCTTCTAGTTGCAACCTGCATATGTTAGAACATTTAACATGGGAACCAGTTAATACCAATTTAATAATGTGCAGAATTGAAGTCCCTATCATCTTTGCTATAACAATACTAAGATCAACGTAATACCTAATAAAGTTTTAGAATCACATGTTAGTCCATGTAAGGTGGCTAGTATCTATGGGCTGTCATGCATATCGCTAGAATGTGCAGGTAAATAATAGCTCTTTTTTTGACAACTCTTTCTTGGGTCTTATCTTTACTATTCATTGGCTTTGTTCAGGTCCACATTGCATTTTGTTACGTTTCACGGTAGACCTTGAAGCAAAGTAAAGGCGAGAGGATACGCAGAAAAAAATATTTTGATAGCAAAGCAAAACCTAATCGAACAAGATTTCGATACTTTTATCGAATCACAGATTGTTTGACACAAGGAAAAAACTAAACAAAAAAGCTAGACAGTACCAGCCGACGAAAGTCTTCAATGTTTTTCAGGTGTTTACCACAATTCCAAACTCGAATGTATACATGAACTGTATTTCTATAAACATTGAGATACATTAGTTTGTTCTAGACGTTTCACGCGCCAGTCATAGACCGCAATTATATTACCAATGCAAGTGCTGGGGCGAGTGCGGTCTTCTTACTTATTCAGATCGATTGAATCGAGTTTGCGAAGCTACTCGGTAGCCCCAAGCGGCGAGTTCCTTGTGGCTACATATACTACGGAAGTTGCCGTACTTCCAACACGCTGTATATTTTATATAGTGTAGCATAAGTAGTGAGCTCGGGCAGCTAATGAGCTGTGCTTGTATTGAATGAATATTAAAATTAACTTGAATTCGAATGTGCAAAAATCCGCACTTTTAGAGAACAGAAAGGAGTCCACGACACTAGCTGTCGGGGCCTTTTAGCACTTATAATCAACGGATGATGCGTGTTCTATAAACATCTTTACAACATTCAAAGCGACGTGAGTCTGTGTTTAGAAACAGTAGGTATATTCAAAAAGAGCAAATACTCGGTTTAACGATGTATATGGTGACAAACGTCTTTCGGATTTATGTATTTAATCAACGTACGATCTCTTATGCGGTCGCAGCACTCAGTATATTAAACGAATGATTTGCGGCTCCCGTTAACTACAATCATGCTGATCAAAGCATTCAGCGACAAATTCACCTCTATTAGTTATAGTCACACGCCTTCTCTATATCTGCGAATAAAACTTTTTCTGATAACATTAGCCAAGACGCCCTACTGGTAAAGGCTATTGGCGGAGAGCAATTACTCTGCTTGGCTACTCTGCAATCGAACAAAGAGAATCAATATTAATATCAAGTAACGTTATATATCGCCATTTCTCTGTTTGTCGCTCCGGCGGCACAAAAGTAGTTGACATTGACCGGGAATGATAGCGGCTAAGCTGTAAAGCGCGAGTTTAGAATCTCGATGGGTAATTTCTCTGCTTGCTTGTCTATTCATTTTATCAGATCAAAGAGGTGTCGCTGAAAGTAAGCCGCCAGTTCCCACGACAGATTCTTCAAAGGGTACATATCACACTTAAATCGTTAGGACAGAGAGCAAAAAGAAGAGAAAGGCAAGATAGAAGGCTATTTAGTAGATCAGAGGGTGCTAAGAAGACGGCTGTGAGTCGCCTCTTCATTACAGAGAATTGTCGGGCTATATGGCATGAAGTATTGTCTAGCACGCGCATTTTGTTGACCGAGTTAAAATAGCTTTAACTAACACTCTAGCATAGATATTACTTGCGTATGGTGGTATATTTTTTTAATGCGTTTAGTTTCTAAGTCGTATGTGTTTGCCTGGGCATGCTTGTATACGTTCAATATAAATATACTCTCCCGTCAGCAATACAACACAAATTAATTCCTGGTATCAAACAATCTGACAGCTGAGGTACTGTACACGGTGCGTGCACCTCCGAAGTTTCTAACAGTAGGACCAGCTTGACAAATCTTCATATACGTATTTCTAAACTAATACTAAACATGAATGTAATAACTTTATTTCACCCATACCATTTAAAATGATTTTTTCATTTCCGGCTACGTCCTCACTGGCAATTCATACCCCCATTTTATCGGGCGATCATACCGCGTTTACGGTATGTCTGTTTACTTACTTTCTTTTTTGGCCTCTTCTAGCAATAGCTTTGCTAAACCAAACTTACCTATTCACATGCATGTCGATTAAATTCCAACTGGAATGGATTTCGTCAGATCAGCTAAGAAACGCATCTCCTTGCGAAGCGCCACCGTCAGCTTCCTTACCAACGTTGTACAAAGACTAGGATTAGGTCCTTTTTTCATGTAATTTGTTCTGCCCGTCGGGTATTCTGTAGAGAAATTTGGCAATAGCAGAAACGCTCCTTTGGGATGTCAGAAACACGGTTAGCCCCGTGGTTAGCCCGTTGCCATGGTCTGAGTTACTTAAATGAGAGGAGTGCGGACATTGGGAAACTCACTTCAGAAAAGCGGCAAAAGCAACGACTAGGATAGATGAAAACGAGTTTAGAAGGCGGCGGCAGTCGAAAAGACGGTGGCTGGTCCACTGAGGCTTGTGTGGGTGTTTTGGGAACTTGCACGCTGTTGCAAGCTGTTGAAAGATTTTGGGAAGAAGTGCTAGCCTCAATGAGATCGGTAAGGGTTTACTAAAAACAAAAAGACGATAAATAAAGAGAGATAAAGAAGAAAAAAATAGAGAAGAAGGCTGAGAAAGGAGAAACGTATCCTTCTAGATCTCCTTCCGGGCCAATCTTGAATCCTTTCCGGATCCATTCCCCCCTCTTCAGGACTGAAGGCTTCAATTGGCTCAAGTCGAGGTCAAGTCGGAGGCTTACTTTGACTCCTTGTAGCACCGGGGCTATCTGTCGGAGTTTTTCGTTTTGCTTCGACTTCTACCACCACTGCCGCGACTGCAAGCTACCATGTTACCCAGTCGGCTAGTATCGTCCCAGCCTGCATCAGCAGACGGCTCGCTGGCATTGTTAGCTGGCGTCGGCGGCAACAGCGCCGCTCTAGAGGGAGCAGCAGCTATCGGGTCTTCATACTTTGCTGCCAAGCCCCTAGGGACTTCATCCAGGCTATTATTTGCTTTTCCCCTGCTCCTCGAAGAGAACGTTTGGGTCGGCGCCGCGTCACGCCAGCCTTCTTTCCGCGCCCTGGTGCCGGTTCGCCTGCTGGCTTCTTCTTCTTTTCTGCTAAGCGAGGCCATGTTACTGTATGCTTTCTGAGCGACGCGTTCTTTTTCCCTCGAACGAAGCCAGCACCCGAATCACCCCCCACACCGCCCTCTGACTTACTCTCTCTTTGGTGCCCAATTCCCTGGCATGGTGTGCCTGAGCCCAGGGTGTCGGCTCTGAGGTCTTGAGAGGTGTGGAAAAAGAGAGACGACCAAAGGACAGAGATGGAGGAATTGTTCCACTTTGCTGGCGTTGGCGCCGAAGCAGCCGTAGCGGCCGCTGCCTCTCTGCCGCCACAGCTGAAGCTCTTGCAGAAGCACTTGCTGCTCTTTATCTGGCCTAAGCCGTTATTATACTTATCAGCATGGCGCTCACGTAGAGCCCTCCGGGCGTGCACTATCACTTACTACACAACAAGACTCGGGAGACTGCGAATCGAGTGCGGAGAAACTAGCGGAGTACTTCCTCTCACGATCACTCTTTCTTAGGCCGCTACCTCCAACACCACTAGAACATACACGAAAAAGAGGAAGGTGTGTCGGTGTCTGTGTATTTGAATGAGAGTCGAAAAATAAGAACGCACTGTAGTCTAATCGACTCTTTTTTCGACCTCTGATATGATTATGATGATGCTGACGGTGGCTCTTTGTTATCCAATAAGTATGATTGAGGTGCTTTTTAGGTAACACATTAATCTTATAGCGACGATAAGCAGTTGTATCGTATTAGAATATTAGCCGAGCTATGAATTATGTTAGTGGTTGAACCTGTAAGCGTGATTCGGATGGGTTTATTGTGAACTTTCTGTCAGCTTTGCTGATTTCTCTCTGTTTAGGGTTAATATATAGAGATTTGCGTGCGCCCTGTGACAAAAGGAGACGCGTGAGTGCATGGGCTCAATCATCGCCGTTACACTTTTAAATTTATGGGGTCCGTCTTGCAAAGAAATGCGAAAGGCGGTACCGCGGACATTACATGGTAGCTGATTTTCAGCCCTAAGAATATATATATATATATTAGGATAAAGAACTGACAAGATTACAGTTCAGGCAAAGATAAGTAAAATCTAACTTTTCTCCCCCATGCTGTGTATGGATTGCACAGACTGATCAAGAAATCGTGACGTACAAAAACTCCTGGTTCCCTTTTTCGTTTTTATCATGTTGGGTCGCTGGAGAGAAGTAATTGGTTGAGACTAACCGTTTCATTTATGTCTTTTTCAGACATACTCAAACCGTTTATTCAAATAGAATGCTAGAAGAGATCATTAAAAAAATAAATCTATTGAATCCATTGAGTTCCAAAAAATGCTGGATATTGGCGTACACCTCATATCAGTCAGCTTAGTAAATTTTAATTAGCTTCTTGTGGTCTTTTCAAATATCGCATTTCAGGAACGGCAATGGGGCACCATGCAACGCCACAATAAATGTGATGAATGGCCTTCCTCTTGATCAGGATTGCATTCCCGTGTTTTCTGCTGAACGAGGTACCACGGAGGCATCGATTATGAGTGGTGTGCCTTCAGCAACACAGTTCTGTGGAGGTGCGCAACCTCACGATCGTTCGCTGCCAACAAAACAAAACGTCATGTGTGGAGAACGCTCTACTGGCGAAATTATCGAACGGCATCCAGACTTCCTTGAAAGAGCACACAAGTAAGTAACTGAAAAGGACGACAACAACGAATGAGTCAACAAACGCGTTTAACAAACACTGGGAAAACTGGCATTTTAATTCTTGCTTCTACTCACCCATAAAAGCCATTTGACGAGTACCCGGTCGTCCTAGCGCTCTCGTAATCAACCCTGGGTGAGGAATTCTCTCAAATATTAAATCGTAGGTTCTGGTTTTTATCTACATGCGTCTAGCTTTTTTATTCCTGTCCATTTGCAGTGGACTTTTGGGTCGCACACGTTTCGTTTTTGTTCAAGAGCGAGCTCAAGTTGTCGCCTTCGTCGTTCAAATAACTGATTCGACCATGCAACATGTGAGTATAGCCATTTAGAGAAAATTACAATCTTCTGTATATATATATGAACATTAATAAAAATATAATTGTTCATTAGTTAGCCTCTCACGTAGCGATGCGATATTTTTAAAAGGGTGTACCAAACAACTGTTTTGTTCAAAGCGCAATCACTTACGATCAAACCTACATTTCTTTGCGTTCAAATAGTGGCGATGCTACTTTTGTGAAAAAAAGCAAATTACAAGAAGGTGTAGTATAATCTTAGCTTTTTCAAGTATTTCGCAAGTACCGCGTAACTGCAAACCCGTGGTGCTGCATCCAATCTAACCTCTGAATTTTATGACATTATTTACATTATTATTACTTATTATTTACACATTTCCATTACGTTCTAGAACCGGCGCAACTACATTCTACGAGCGCTAAACCAATTTTTACGAAGCGAGGCTCCAAACGATATGCAGATCGCTTTGGTGACCTATGGTGCTGTGGCGAGCGAAATCGCTTTACGACGAGCTTTAGCCAGCGATGAAGGTGTCCGAAACGCAGTCGACGCCTTACTTCTTCTGAATGCAGAGATGGATAGCGAAAATCATGTTAACTCGACGCTCGAAGACGGACTGCATGCCGCCCTCGCAGCACTAAACGATACGTCCGAAATTACTGAACGTGTTGCACACAACGCGTTCACAAAGCGTGTTCTCATTATCGGCGATGGCTATAGTAGTGAGACTTTCAGCGATCACCTACATCACAGTTACAACATTCAGGGCGTTAGGGTAGACGCTATCATTTTTCCATCACGCAGTCGTATGTCGCTCAGTACGTCAACAGTCAATGATGACAAATACGAACTAATGGCTAACGCTGTCTCTAAGGCGGCTGGTGTCACGGCGATTTCAACAAGCAAGTCCTCTGTGCCGCCCTCTCGGCTGTCAGTGAACCTGGACGGAATGCTTGATGAATTCGTGTCGAGGACGGGTGGGCGAGTTATGTCCGTTAACGACACGCCGATAGATAATTCGGTTACCGTTGCAGCGCTGCAAGAACTTTATGACGCTCTATACGCTTTTACGTACACCGGCACTTCGGCAGCGCAATACGATAGCTTTAGTCAGATCGAACAAAAAGAATTTCACGGAAAGGAGCAAAATGAAATGGTGTTTGAGTTTAATGTAGACGCTACACTCAACTCGGAACTTCGCGTTCGTTTGATTGGACACGACTACGGCTCTGATCGGCCCTGGACAGTATCGCCTAAGGATATATCACTTTTTGCTCCGACAGCTCACACAGCCAACGGCAAGAAAGTGTACAGTCCTAAGGATTATAAGTTTGTGTCTACCAGCGCACAGTTTTGGTACTACGAGTTCAAAATTCCCGAGCCAGCTGTGGGCTGTTGGAGACTGGAGGCGAAGACGCGCAAGGATACAAAGCAACCCATTATAGTGTCTGCCAGCGCGAAGCCAACAACCAAAGAGAACGACGAACCTATTGTCGTCGATGTCTGGACATCGCAGCCAAGCCATAACGTAAGTGATATTAGGTCGTATATTCGCTTTAATTGTTTAGCCCTCAAAACGTTAATTTCTCAATTTAATAGGTTTTTACGAAATCTTTTATTTGTTCGAAGAAAAAGTAACACATTTCGTCTAGAGGTATTTACGCCTAAAGGTAGCACCTCATGCTCAAAATTTTTACAAAAAATGAAAAAATCCTAAGTTTTAAACAAGGCATTATGTTTTCCGTTTTTCGTAAAGGTTACTTGGTGAATACGTCATTTCCACAGGATGCTAAATGATATTGCTTTCATCTTCCGTAGGTCAGTCTCAGGGAACGGGGTTTAGTAGTATATGCAAAAGTCAGTAAGGCAAGTCGACCTGTCGTGGATGTGAATGTGGTGGCCAAAATTACTCTGGTATCAGATCAGACTGAAGCAGAACTGTGCACAGAACTAAAGGACAATGGAGCAGGAGACCCCGACATCACCAAGGATGATGGAATTTATTCAAGATATATTGAAGGCATCAGGAAAATCGGTAGACATCGCTTAGTCGTTGAAGCCAAGAGCGAGGGAAATGCCGCGGTTTTACAAAGTTTGGATGTACCGGGTATGACCTTAATATTACAAGCAAATTCATATTATATAATGGCAGATTTAGGTCCACTCGGATAAACGCAATACGTTCACTCGGGCTAAATCTATTACACAACAGATTATAGAACCGATAAGATCTTTTATGAAGGGCCACTTTGAACATTCGTTATTGGGCACTCAGCTAAAACGTTACATCTAATCGAATTCCTTTGTACTACTAGGTCAGTGTGTGTTAAGGTATACGTATGGCGACACACCAGATTTACTAATTATATGAAGGCGTATGTTTCAATTAGAAACAATCCTTCAGAATCGTGCAAGCTCCTTTCTGGCTGCTTTCGAGCACCCGCCCGAGACCGCAGTGTCATTGATGTTTTGTCAACCGTACACCAGACGAACTTTGTTTGCCTTGTGGGCTCACCATGGAAGCTACCTTATTATTATGTACATATGCAGCGTAGAGCAAAATATTTATACAACTAGAAACATAAATAAGGTACAGATGTACATGTGTAATTTATATTACATTCCTTGTGACGTATTTCAGACGATCGTATCCCTCATACCGCGTGCTGTGGCAGTGCAATTGTACGGACGATACAGAAAGCGACCGGACCATTTGCCCGTAGGGTGCAGTTTGGCTCGTTTTTCGTTACAGACGTTGCAAACGGCTATCATGACAGTGGGCTCCGTCAACCGTGGGCGGTGCCCGGCCGCATCGCTGACCTGCATGTCGTCTATCTTCAATCCAATCAGGAAGGACCTGGAGGGGTTTCGCTCCGGTGGACTGCAACTGGCAACGTGCGCGACCACGGACGGGCTTCGTCCTACATCTTGAAGAGATTCAGCAGTCGTGATGAAGCGGCAGCGCAGTTCGATGAGAGCGGTCAAGAGATTAGCGACTGGGAGGTGGAAGATGGTTCCTTGTCACCGAAAGAACCCGGGAAGTCTGAACAGATATTCTTTAAGCTGGCCAGCAATTTGCCCCTGCCCCAGTATTTCGCTTTAAAAGTCAACAACACATATGGGGCGCTATCGGCTGTGTCGAACATTGTCACCGTATCGGTAATGCCATCGGTCACTGCGAGCATCTCGTCAATTTGGAAACTTGGCGGTTCTCCACGTCAGGGTGGTTCCGGGCCTTCTGGTAGCATGACGGTTGGGAATGTGCCCTTCTCATCTGGACAGGGTACGTTTAACCAACGAAATGCAACTCGCCTAGTGCCGAGCCAGCTCGCTCTGATCGTCACGGTTCCCCTTATCGTACTAGCGCTCGGTGTCAGCATTGTGATAATTATCGTTGCCCGCCGACGAAAAGACCCGTTATTGGATAAAGTCAAGAATGCCTCGATAAATGAAAAAAGTAATGGAGACACTTACCAAAGCGGAAGAATATCGAAAAATTCTCAAGGAACTAACAAGAGTCCTGTTCTGACGCCCTCATCCTTAGTGAAAGAAGGCCTCAGTCCAATGACCGGGATGGCACTGAGTGCGAGCTTGGGGCTTGATGGAACAACTGTGGCGGTCGAACACACATCTTCGATGGGCGATCCAAATAGCATGCCGATGATAATGAGCCAAATGGCTCAGCAGCAAGTAGACATTTCACCGGTCAACCACTGGCCGGCGGAAGTGCTGCTGGAGCACTACAACAAAGCGCAGGAGGCCAAACAGCGCAACGAACAGCCGTCTATGCTAACGCTGCAACAACAACAATTGGATGAGTCGCCTCAGCAAAGCAGTGGCGGCCTGTATAGTACCTTGGATTCCTTTCGGAGTCGATCACCTCACATCAATAACTCAGCAACGTCCAATCACATGAACGGCAGTTTACAACACTTGTCGGTAAACATGAGTAATGGCGCCTACCCACTTTATTACGATAGCTGTTCTCCGATAGTTACTCCAACAGGAATCCATGTAAATTCGTCGAGAAACATCACCCATGTATAAATCAATCGCAAAGCAGCCCTCGTACGTCATCGACGTGAGCCCAGCCCGGTGATGGAGACTTGAGATTTCTTATTAGTTAGAGCTGCCATGAATTGACGGATGTGTAATCCGTTCGTTTGCCATGTCGATGGTGAGTTGATGGTATCTGAGTCGTTCGAGCTTACAGAAGTTTAAGGAAATGAAAGTCGATCGTAAATAATATAATATTCAGTTACTACTGTCGTGTATTCATGTAACGACACATTTTCGGTAAAGTGCCATCCAGCTTTACCCTGCCAACAGAGCTATTGAATTGCCTATCAGTTTCGAAATCTCTTGCCGATATCTCAAAAGATCACATCGAGTCGATTTACATTCACATGTAAATTTAACTATTACCTTGCCATGAGAACTCTGCCATAAGAAGAGTTCCAGTAAATTGTGATACATACTGTAACTACGCTGTGTGTATACTATTTTGATGTCCTTGAGCCATGAGGGAAGCGAAAAAGTATGTTTATAGCAGTGTATTACATATATTGTACATAGCATAATACTAACTTAACTTATTTGCCTGCAGCTTTTGGTTGCGAGACCTAACGGTAAGATATGAAATTTAAAAGATATCTGCAGGAATGTAAGTTATTACGAAGTTGAAAAATCTGGTCGGTATATTATATGTAAGCTGTAAAATATTTGAATATAGTGAGGGAAATAAACTCGCGTGCTGATAAGGTCCAGTGGCGTATGTTAGCTGGATCTAATTATTCTAGGCCACAAAAGCGATGGATGTCCATAAAGTTTTACAATCTTGCGGGTTTAGTCCACATCAGTATGTAGAATCGAGGGCCACAAGTTTTTCCAGACTTTAATTTTGTTTTACTTTATCATTTAATGAAATACTTGGCATCAGGGTTGAGCGCTCAGCTCTATTCCCATATAATGAGCTCATAGCCCGTTACACGGTGAAGACGAATTCAAATATCTAGTACTAGGGGTAGAAGTGTGACTCTTGCTCACGCTAATTGAAAGGTCCAGAATTTGATCAGTTCAAGAAGTAATACTTTGCCAGTAATAGTTCAAACAGAGATGTGGATGCAATGTATAGCTGGCTAAAAATTTGTAGATATAAAAATCCTAGTTTAACATTTTAGAGTAAATGATATTATGTGTGAATATTGAAAGTGCTCATCAGATAGGATTTCGTGTGACGAAGTGAAGATATACGAACACATTAAACGTGCTGTCAAAGGTTTTCATGGAAATATTTGTTTATTCAGTCCGAATTCGATGCTGACAGTACTGTGGTAAGTGAGCTACGAAATTGCGCTTAGGGAAAACCACAGGTGTCACCCTGGCCTGATGTGTCAACACATCAAATTCAGGTATGACGCCATCCGCAAACAAAGATAGGTATGGAAATCTGTCGCCAAAAACCACTATTCCATATATCTACATATAAACTTTATAGCATTTAACCGTGTAAGATATTGTAAAAAACGATGATCGAAACCGTCATTGTTTAATTGATGAAGAAAACAACGATAGAATACAATTTATATGCTATACAAAAATTGAGTGTTTTCTCTAAATTATCTTAGAGTATTATATTATCCTTGGGTTATCAAGTAGAAAAGCTAACACGTCGTTGCAGTGTAATATACTCCGTCGCACAAAAAATATTGGTCGGCGTGTCAAGAGGTTTTGCATAATGCGTGGAACTTAAGTAGCATTTGAGCACTTATTAAATATAAACATTACAAATACCTAATTGAGTATAGCTAATTGAGACCTTCGTTTTTAAAGACGCGTTTAACATCATATTGCGATCTTTCCAACGCGTTGTAGGTTTTAATACGATTATGTATAGTTCGCAGACCGATAAAACCATTGTCGTTTGTGTAGCAGGTATCGAATATGTACCAATGGATTTGATGTGTAGTAAAAAGATAAAAGAAAAAATTCGATTAAGTAGATACGTGCAGTCTACATTAATATTTTCTACTAAGTTAACCAGAAATACAGAAACACTTGAGGTATTTTTAATGACCATAGTGACATTTAGGCACAAAAGAGTCAGACGTCGAACATTGGTCTCGCCAGTAATAGGTAAAGCACTCAATAACTATTAATCTACGGCCGGTTTTTGTTGTCTTCGGGGTACGGACAGCATTTAAGCTCTTGTCAGCAGGCAACAATAGAAGCCAACGAGAAATTCAAATACAAACGTTGGGCTTTTCTTAGATGTATCCTAAGCACCCATTAGCTTCGATTACGTTCTTGCGCACTGCGTCTGCTCGAAGTGCGCATTAAGCTTCGTTACCGGCCAGTACGCTCTACAGTATATCACCGACCAGAAACGATCAGCCGATGGGACAGACAAGACTGTTGCTGTTGTGTGCCGACGAAAGCGTCTATCAGCCCACACCGAGGCACACCGCGCACTTAAGAGAAGCTCCTCAGCGGTAGTGCTGTTGCAGCGGCACAATCACGTTCCGCAATGACCACCTCCCCACAGGTCTGACTGTAGTTTAGCAGATGAGAAAGACTTCCGCCTAGGTATCCGGAGTTCGTATACGACGGGCTAATAAGAAAGAAGCGAGATCCTAAGCAATGTTTGTTAGTCTGTGCAAGGCCTTTTGCTATAGTTTAACAGCGTGCTTTCTCGGAGTATACCCAAGCAGTTCGGTGGTGTTTTTTGTTTGAATACTGTTTCCTTCTTTTAGAAAATTCGGGTGCATAGCCAATTTTGACTTGAGTTTTCAATTTATACGGATATTCCCTCCCGCTTGTCATGTATACCCTTCTCAGTCGTAATTGTTATAATCGAGTTTAAATGGTCGGAACTTGAGCTTTAACTCGTTGTAGGCTGGTTCTTACTTAGCTTAACATACAGGGCTAAGTGTAAGTAAGAGCACTTGGTTTCATAATTTGCCTAGATATTCTGTTTAAATAAAACCTTTTTTTACTAACTTGATGTTAAAATAATGTTTTTGTCATTTGTCCATGCGAGTGATGGACTACCTTTATCTACATGATGCGCACTTAAGGGTAGTACAAGTACGAACAAATAAACAAATCGATTCGCCTCGTTCTTCTATCGTATTTCTATTGAATTAAATCTCAAAGAAATATTTCTACTAGAGCTAGAATACTTAGCATACGCCTCATCGTAAAGGTTCACTGAATCATACCACAGCCGCGGAATCAGATGTAAGTGCTGTCATAAAACCGACCCAAATCACTACTGGCTCATTAGCTGTGTATACCGCTTTCCAAATGACAACGCGAGTCATTAATAGTGGGCTGATGCAGAGCATTCATTATTACAGCAGTCCCATTTCCCACATAGATGCAATCCTAATTTCGTGGCCGTATCTTGTAGTGCAGCAATGCTCCGCGATTTATGATGAAGGGTCAAGCTTAAGCCACCTTACCGCTTGTAATTACTGTATTACGCCTTCGTATTTAGAAATTTAGTAAGCCGCACGTAGTTTCTGCTAGTTTCTAGCTTTCTAGCTTAGTTGTCCGTAGACAACCAACACTCAGAACTCCTCCACCCACCACGTTCAAAATCAAATGAATGAAATTCCTTTTCGCAGAAAATTGGTTCCTAAGTGGAAAGTTTGCTCCAAACAAGCAAACAGAGACGAATGTTTCGGACACATTAGGCTGATCCGACAAAAGTAGGCCTGCCTTTGAACGATCAGAACTTTTGAACTACCTGCCTTAACAGACATCTGGAGCAGTCTATCGGCTCACCTAACAAAGTCTGTCATTGGTCTAATAAAAATTCGTATAGAGTAATTAAATGCAACTTGCGTAAATATAATAATCCCATGAGATGATCAATGGCCAATTAATAAGAAAGCTCAGCTAATGCATACGGTTGTGATAGACAAAATATTGGTTTCTATCACTACAACGGCTTCGATGAAAAAAATCAGTCTTTAGTGGCAGCGCAGCATTTTTTCGGCCCTAAGGAAAATAAGATATTTATTATGGACGGTCATTAACTTTGTTTCTACGAGATACCAATCGACAAAAATGGGCGCTCTATTTTAAGTTTTTTATAACACTAATAAAATTGTTCTCAAGTCAAAGGCACATCGTACGGCACCTTGAGGACAACTGAGACCCTACAGGTACGCCTCAAGCTTCAGCGAATTTCAAGAGAAAAATTGCGGGATTGCCCTTTTATTTTCCAGAGGTTTTTGCGATTTGGATTATTTCCATTGCGTACATATGCCAAATCCCAGTGCATTGAGACGCTGACATCAACGTACTGCGTCACACTACACCAATGGCGGCGAATAATTTATCCTTCTCCCTGCCATGTACCTAGACACCAAGCATCATTTACTGATGCAAAAAATGTCAGCCATTCCTACCTAAGTTTACAACAGCAATACATTTTGGTCTTCCTTCACTTATTTTGTGAGTGTGTACGTATGTAGCATACGGCTTTTGTAACTCAAATGCATTTGATTGCGTCTGCAATTAAAGCAATACAACGTAGTAAATATGCCAACCAACTACCTTGGTCTCGACCGCGGAATGAACACGTTAGCTTGCAAGTCGCACTCACGTTTTTGGCGCATACTATTTTGAGGCTAGTGAGAGCTGCAAAGGTACATATAGGGCAACTTTTATGCGACGAACAACGTTACTAGTCACTCGTATACCAGGACGGGTTTGTCATAGTCTAAACTACAACTGAAATATTAAAATATTTTAAAATAAGGAAGAAAACGAGAGAAAGAAGAAGCTTTTATTTCTTTACACATACTGTTCAGCGTTTTGAAGTGAAAATCGCTGTCTCGTTTTTTGATGTACACATTTACCGGCCTGTTTTTGAGCTTTGTATCATATGCAGCGTTTTTCAGATAATTCTTTTGCTAAAAGCCTGAGTAGCTTTATGTTTGAAATCAAGGTACAATCAGTTATTCAATTAATTACAAGTTTGTGTGAGATAAACGTTTACATAATAAATTGATAAGTTAGCTTGCCAATTTTTAATACTTAATAAACTGCAGGTTAGACCTCAACTCCAAGCCAGTAGCCTAGCCTGCAACTTGCGTGTAGTAATATGTTAAATGTACCTTAAGAAATAAAAAGACCTATAGTGGTCATGAAAATAAAACAATACTGTATGATCCGTAAACTGCTGGTGTTATTTCATCATAAGAGATTTTTGGAGATAGTCGTGTATAATTGTGTAATACCACCTCTACGGCTAAATGCATATACGCTTACTTTATTTTGCCATGTAATGGGGCAAAACCTAATTTGCAAGATACACTAACTTTCCACAAAAAATTAAAATTAATTAATATCCGTTGCGAGATTGGCTCAAGTCCAAAAAGTGCGTCGCATCCTGCATAAAATGTTGTCCTGGCAGTAGTAACAATAATAATTACAGCAGTATAAATTGATTACGCACAGCAAGTCGTTACGTTCTCGGACGTCATCAAATGCGAAATGGTCTGCAGGTCGCATTTGGTTCAAATGGCTCAGAGAAGTCTAGCTATCCCATAACGCTTCTATATATTGGCAGCATCGTCCGGATCTATAAGCCACGTCCGATTCGTACGAGAACATGCGAAAACGCCTGTTCTCATGGGAAGGAGCCGAAGCAGCTATGCGTGCTATTGTATTGCAGGAAAATGATTAGTTGATTGAGTGGTCCCGATATGTGCGACATTACAAATATAGCTGTGGTCAGTGCCCAAAAGACGTCACTTCGTGTCTTTGGATAAAAGTGTTTTTTAGGAAATCAATGAAAAGGAAACGACATATAGGGTACCAAAGTATATGCTAAAAACAAGTCCGATCGGTTTAAGGTGCTACTTTAGAATGGCCACAACTACCTTTAAAGTTAGATAGTTGGATAGAACCTTTTTCACTCCTTTTTTCCTATGTAGTAGAATAATCCCTGAATAGAAATTCTTGCCTAAAAATTATTCTAAACGGAAAAGGCGTTAAATAGTTTGGCCCTAAGGCCTTGTCATCTGTTTAATATTCGCGTTTTTCCGTACAATTCAGGGTAAATCATTACTTTTACAAATATCTTCCAATATGTCTCTATAAAAAAATGACAAACATTTGCTGATGTCGATTGACGACAAAAAGATGGTAAAGAAGGAGCTATCGTACATTGTCGCACAACTGTTCGCACGCATTCCGAGACTCTTCCCGAGGAGGTCTCGCAGAATTTCAATACTGCCAAGGCTTTCCAAATGTATTATTATAATAGTTGTCGCCCATACATTATGCTAAAACTTCATAATATCAAAATGTATGTGCACCGAATAATAGGGCATATTGTTAAAACTTTTCCATGTTACGATACAGTGTTAGTTCACAGAGGCGGGTTACGCCATATACAAGCTATGGGTTTTACGATTTATATTAGTAGGTGACTGGACTCTTTTAAAGATAGACGATTTTCTTAAATAACTTTGCTATTATGGTTCAAAGAGTTCAAAGAGTATATCGCAGTTAAAAGAGTGAAACATGTACGATGATTTAAATTTTCAGGGTCAAAATGGTTTACCCCCTCTGCCGCATCTGAATTGTGGCCTGTCGGCGTTTTGTTTTAAAAACGGAACCGTAATGACCACCGTCATGCTAATTATGTAACAGCGGCGGTTCGCTTTCCAGACAGAGAAAAAAAGATATAATTAACTTTTATAATATACTGGACCATTAGTGAGATTTTTAATGAAAAAACTTGAACCTCCTTAAGTGGCATGGCTATTACCTTTATAAATTATATAGTATCGATAAGAGCCATAAAGGGGAAACACACTTGTCTGAAAATAATAACCTTACATATATTTATACATATATATATATATATACATGTTGAATCGAACACCAGTATAAACACATGCACCCGTTTATGGCAAAACGATAGCTTAGCCAGTAAAGTGCAAGACTGTCCAACTATTCCATCATCGAAAAACCAAGCCTCGCATTCCCATGACCAGCAATGATAGTGTAGCGCGACAGCTCTCAAAGCGAGGATTCGAGGTAATTTGACTATAATGCTAAAGACCTTGAGGATGAGGACGGCTAATACCATGGTTGAAACTGTAAGGGTGGCGTGATCAGCGGGGATAGGAACGTGCTAGAAAGAA
Organism: Tropilaelaps mercedesae; assembly: GCA_002081605.1. NCBI lineage: Eukaryota > Metazoa > Arthropoda > Arachnida > Mesostigmata > Laelapidae > Tropilaelaps > Tropilaelaps mercedesae. Next base: position 29,328 of record MNPL01001595.1, read on the forward strand.
ACTAGGCTTAATCCATTCACGTTCACAACGGCGGACAGGTTGAGTGTACCCTCTAAGGTTCGCACACGATATCCTAAGATAGTTGAGCTTAATGTCATCGTCTCGCAAATGAGTATAGAAGCGGGCGCTGTTCTACCCAAATGTCGGAGTGGGATGCGAGTGCGTTCAGCACTGCTTTATAATAATAACAATATCAATGACAACGCGAAGGACTGGGCCAATAAACCCGTAAGTGGTCACAAACGGCAAGGACAACAGCGAATTAGATTTCATAGCATTTAAATTTGTACGGGTAAGCACACAACTGCTACACGTTTTAATCCAGGGCTATTATGCCCATGTAATTGAGAGCCGTCGGCAAGTTGGATCCTTTTTCTGAAGACGACAAACCTAATTTCCGATCTAGTCACAAGAAATAAAATAGAGTGATATGAATTATAGTGTTGACGGTGCCATAGATCAATATCCTAAATGGCACTGCTTGAACTCCACCCGGGGTATACGCACAAAGGGCAGCTTTTGTTCTTTACTTGTTGAGGTTTGTGTGGGCATCTTTACGGACTCGGTGACAGACAATGGAGCAAGGTATATTTTATTGACAGTTCTTAACTGGGCTTATTTCATATTCGGTTTCCTATTTAACTAGGGACTTTCGCTATAGGATGTTGCCCATCACGGTTAAGAAAACAATCGTATGAACCGGGTTGCTTTGACTTAGCTAAAAAATATTCCCTACCATTAGCCATATATAGCTATATACGAACAAAAATGTAGCATGGTGAGCAGATGAATAGGTTATCCGATCACAGATTGTACTATTTACTCCAAAACGAATACTCCATACAACTATAGTGCGACACTGCGGCAAATCATTAATTTACTCCGCAGTCGCAACAATGCCTATGGGTTGGAACAATAGAGCAGCGTAGCAGAACAGGTAGCTATGCACAGTTCTACACCCACAGCATTTGCTAGTCTTTCTCAAGCGCAAACAATCTCGGGTTTGGAGGGGGCCCGTATCTTCCTCAGGGCATATCATCAGCATACGCTCATTATTCACTGTACGTCCATCCATACTCGCTACTTCTGTTGGTATGTATAATCGCCACGGAGATTCTGGTGGGAGGCCACGCTTGAGCGGCCGTACTAGTTGCCTGCCCCTCTCCCTAATATTGGAGAGCGGTAATGGCAGTCGGGAGAGTTTACCCTGCTGCCTCATTCGGGGTCGGTAGATTTAATAAATGAGCCATGACTCGGGTCGCTCAGTCCGTTGGTTTCAACATTAGACGTACTTCCCTGACCGAAATTCAAGGGATGCGTGGGAGATTGTGGAATTACTTAGTCTCACAGAGGCAAGCAAACCTACCTTTGCTTGTCGACAGAACAGCACAAATAGGATTTTCGAAATGAAAATCTATCTGAATCAGATATCGAATTTATCGAAGGCCAAAAGCAAATGATCAACACTGGAGTAAGAAGTGTGTAAGGGCCACTCGGTGCATATTAATTGCAGAAGGTAATCGAAGGAGCTCCACGCATCGCCAAACTTACGCGAACTGTCGCGAAGGTGGCCAGGGCAGCCAGATAGCTGCCTGTAAAGTCGACGCTAACTAGTTCTAGTTGCTGATATATGCTCGCATATATATTGTTAGATATGTAGTTGAGTACCCCAAGATTTACATCATTTCGGATTATGGTACTCGTGCAGCTTCTTCAGAAAGGTTTCCCCTCTCAGCTATCTTTATGTTTTGTATTTATTCATTTTTGTTTTTTCGATATATGATATCAAGAGAGTGATAACAAAAGTGTTAGAGTCTGCACACGTGTTCGTCGTGACAATATGAGAGCTGCGGTAATAAATTGCAACGTCGTTTCCTATCTGAGATGAAGATATTCAGTGAAAATCCCCCAAAGACACTTTATCTGTTCGACGCTCATGTTTCGCAGAATTTGACGAAGATAATACATACAAGGGAGTAGACAATGGGCGGTTGACTTAGGAAATAAGTAACCATTGTAGTTCGATTGCTCCTTCAGATAACGCCAACCGCATCGGTGCATATAAAGCTGTTGGTGAAGCTGAGAATTTTGAGTGTAAGTTGCTATCAACGATACACAAAAATGAATAGACTGTGTTAAGTAAGATGCATGTTATCTCAAAGCGGCTGCTCAATGTGCTTTAAGCTTCGTCAGCACATTTTTAGTTGTTTAAGGATGAACTGGTTAATCCATGTAATAGGCTGACTTAGGTGGAATATAAGTACTACTATTAACCACGAAGAAATACACGAATCATCACTGTTCGTGTTGGAACGATTTTTTTAGTGTAAGCATGAATTTCCGCTCATCATTGTATGGGCAAGTTTGCTAATTTAGGGAATAACGCAGATTTCGGTGCGGCCACGTAACACCAAAAATATATTCAGTTGGTTTTGGTCCCCAAAGTTCAACACAAGTGGATTAATACTGTTATTTTTCTATCGCCTAATTCGACTTTATCCTGTATATGTTTTTTCCGACGTGGGAGCACCGCAACAGGACAAAGAGCACAAAAAGGCCTGTTGCACTGGGCCATGGTGCTGTCCCGTGTAAGGGTTAAAGTGATCAAATTATTTTAAGCTTATTAGGCTTTCCTAATAATCGCGAACTCCAAGCGCTAGAGTCGCTGCTGTGAGGCAATGGCTCCCGTGTGGCCAGTTTACTCGTCCAGCTGCTCGGTGATATTGTTGTAAAACCATCTTGACAGTGGTCCCTGTGCATTGCATACGAAATACGATATACAACCTTCGCATCATAAAAGGATTTGAACAAGCCATATTCGAAAGGGGCGAAGAAACTAAAGCTGGGAACGTAAGTAATGCGTTACCGTAATATACAACAATTGAAAATCGCAATTTTAGCTCAGTTATTTGAGAGATATGAGCATTATTGCATTAATGCATAGGCTCAAATTCAGAGTAGTCGAAACGTATTCCAAAATGTCTCAAAACTTTGTAAAGACTTCACTGCTAGGATCGTCTAGATCCTAGCAGTTTGTCGAGCTCGGTGGCTTGGTGCATTCGTATGCGCCTTGTGACTGGAGAAGACGTAGGTGCACGGGTTCGATTCCCGCCGGTGCACATTTACATTTATAAGGGGTCCGTCTTACGAAGTAATGCAATAACTGCTACCGTGGATGTTAAATGTTGGCTGATGGTCAGCTCTACAAAGTATTTTAGATCCTAGCATTTAACAGACCTGCTTTAAAAATTTTGTCTTTAAGCAAGTATGACCCGAACTCAGTTATCCTGCATATATGCTCCAGGTCTATTAACAACGGCCTAATAATAAATCCGTTTTATTATTCGAAAATGTTTGTTGACCTGTGCACTCCATACGATGTTTGCTTCTTCTCATATTTGCTTAGCGGCGTAAATTTTCTCGTTGCCTTTGCAGCACTTACTAAATACAGCTGTTCCCGTTAGATAAAATAGATACACCACTTGACTATACCTACCGTATTCGTTTAAACTAATACTCGTAATCTTCACCATTACCCTTCTTCTCGATTATCTAATTTTTTTTCAAAAAACCTTACAAACCATTAATATTATATTAACTGGCAATGAAATGTCTTAATGCTATCGACACATCCGATGCAGTATTTTGCTAAATCTAACCCATTCAAAAAGTGTATGGTCGGGGGCCGTCTCAAATGTACATTGAGAACTGCTGTGGCCGACACAGGGACAACAAAAAGCACGGAGAAAACGTATGGGGTAAATTTGATTGAGTACAGTTCTGATTTAGTTATCGTGCAAAGTAGGCAAAGAATTAAGGTATGCGTATCTAGTGAAAATGTCATTAGCTCGATTATATCCGTATATTTTTTTTATAAACATATTTGGCTCGGTCTGGAGTAACGAAATAAAAATTCCTCGAAAGAAAAGCAACGCCTACAGATTGTGTACGCTTGCGCTACACTCTCGAAGTGCAGCAAAGTGACAAAACTAGAGCAGACTTAAACACGGAACTATTTATTATAGCGGTAAAGAGCTCACACCCGATACTTTTGTACTACCCTTTATGGTAAAAAGCTAACGCAGCTTGGATTTGGAGCAGCGCTGGTTCAAAAATTTGGTGGAGTTTAGACTTTCAGACCAAATAATTCTTTAACAAATAGCACGTTCTGTTTTTTGACAATGCGTGGTTTAACAAGGCATTGAGGACGCTAACCAGCCAAAATCTCATGAACTAATCTGGTGACATAATTCTGAGTTTAAACTTATTTCTGTTCAAATGTGTCTGTATCGACGAATGACGGCGGCCAATCACTGTAGTGTCTTCGATTAGCGTCGCATATTGATGGTAATTCGAAGTAATTTTTCGTAACTTGAAGATGTAGTATGCCAGGTCGGATAATTTCAGGCTAGAAAAACATCATTTAACATTATAAAGTGCGTATTCGAGATATTAAAAAAATTATAAGAAAATTTACATTACGGTTGTTATCTAGATCTGATGTGCTAAATCCATTAGGTAGCCTTCAGAGACAAAAATTTCTCATTTCTAAAAATAGCGTAAGTCTTTGAAGCTTATGATATTGCGCCACATCGTTCACGGAGGCTACAGTGGTCCGTTCCATAAAATTAAGTAAGTGCATTTAGGTACATCAGCTCACAATAGTGCCGCCCGATAAGGACGCTGCTCTGCGGTCGGCGCCAGAATGACCTTGTTCAACATGGTCTGTTAGGATGTTTTATTACGGTATAAATTCTATAATTATTCAGACTGACGAAGAAACACCAAACAAGGCGCACATTTCCGATACAAGAAAGAACTCATTTTGTGTCTTTTCAAACACCTTGAGTATGCTTGTTTCATTATGAAATAATATTGTGTAGTTACCTTTTTCGTTGTCACATTTAATCGATCCGTAAGATTAGGCTCCAATAGTATAATGACATTGCTCATTTTAGACTCTAGGTTAGGAGCTTGTGTTACCGCTAAAAAGTGTAGCATTATAGTTACAGCATTTGGTATAGGAACATTACACACGTTGCTTATATCGGTAAGTATATTTATTGAGTACACTTTGTCATAGAAAAAATAACTACAGGCACAGTAGTTGATATTTTTGTGTACGTCGATTTCTTTGTTTATTCCCAATTTGCTATTTATTCGTAGTTTTTTCGTTTATTCGCCAATTGGTTAGAAGTTCCCGAATAACTCTAGCGCATTGGGTGACGGAGTGGTATGCAAGATTGTAGCACGGACCTAAAAAAAAATGGAAATTATAATTAGAGAGCCAAATGAAAACCCTCAAACAATATCGAGCATAACAGACGTACGATAAAAAATAAAGAAAGCAGTGGAAAAGGCCGTCAAAACAACTGCTCGGAAAAGGAAGTCTACGTTTTAATGGATTTGCTTAAGCAAGAGAAGATCTTCCTATATTTAATAAGACAAGAAAAATGTTTCACATAATTAAAAAACGCTGCTGATAACCCGAGTGCTACGGCAAGAATGACTCTAGAGGGATTGGAAATGAAAAAACGGGTTCTATTAAAATCGAAAATCAGAAAAAGGCGGTCGATATTGTTTAGCATCCAACAGAAATGAGTACATTTTTAATATACATAGCGAAACTAATGCTTGACAATACTACTGAGGCGTATATTGTAGCACTGGTAGAAGATTGAAATAAACGTTAAGATTGAAGAACAAAGTTGGGTAACAACACATCTCCACCTGTCAAGATGACGACAGTGGATAACTTAGTTGGCAATTAGGCATAGCAGTACCTCCGCGACGCATACCTCCTTTATGTGCAGATCGACTGCCGCCAATTTAGAGCACCGACAATACAACAGAGGCAACGTTGAACTTGTGCTGGTAGATTGCTTATGTTGATGTATGCATTGCTTCAAACGTTCACCAGAAAGCAAGACATGTTGATCTCTTAGGTAATCAAAGCTAGTAGGCAGGTCTTACGAGATATCATGGAAACGTCGTTTCCGTTTTTATAATCATCTGGATTGCGTTTCTAGGCACGCTCCATAAACGTTTGTTTGATGCAATGTACAAACATACGCTTCAAATTAACGTAAAATGTAATAAATGGAGTTACTCTGCAGTGCGGGTCTCTTTCATGCATATTTCCTTGAGCATAAGTGGCACGCTCGAGTATCTGCAACTTGCTCGTTCCACTCGTATGCTGGTTCGTTCGATGGGAATCTCGATGAGCGTGACACCACAACCAGTTCTACCATATTCATACTCTACCATATTCACAAGCTCACGTTCAACAGCAGCAACATTAAATGATGTCACTACTACAAACGAATTCATTTTCAGAATGGAGCGCCCATCAAAATTGATATAATATGACATGCAGGAAAAAGAGATACGTGAATTGCAGTTCACAAAAGTTGATTCATTTGTGTGACGGCGACACACCGGGATTGCTTCGGCACGTAATTCCTAAGGACTCATAATTTTGTCGTCACATTTTGTGCTTGTTCACTGTAAATTTATTTACGAGTTTTTCCTTAGTACAATAGACACTGCACATCTCTTTCGAGAAGCTCATCCGTACTGCTAGAGTTGGATACAGTGCTTACGGTTTAGGAAAAGCAGACAATAAGCACGCGAAAGATGTGTCCACAGCGCTGTATAGTAGATACATGTCAAGCCGTTTTGTTCTTCATTTCTAATAAAGACTTGACAATTCTAGGTAACCAACACTAATTAAAAATATGAAGTAACAGCTAAAAATATCATCGGATTTAAGTTTATGTTGCTGTTATTTTTTGCCGTCATTTGTCCTTCCAGTGCTGCTAGTGTTGAGGGACATGTATATATATATATATATATATATATATATATATATATA
>MNPL01001598.1:0-19544 GCA_002081605.1 Tropilaelaps mercedesae
TTTCTTCAATGAGAAAATAAACTTGCCGATAAGAGGTCTTCTCAATCGGCCCCCAAAAAAAAAAAAGAGCCCCCACGGCCTACACAAACATGTACCAAGTCGTCTAAGTATAGCTTTAGAGGTTTCAGCATAAACCCGCTTGGTAAGAAGCTTAGCTTGATTGTGCTTTTTTAAAAGAACTTACTCTGCGGTGAACTCACCTCAGCTGATCGCGTTGGTCTCTCCTCAATAACGACAGTTTTTTTTTTCTCGATTGGCGATGGTGCACTCTTCATAATTCCACGTGGCTGCCGCGACTCCATTAACATCTGTGAAGTTTGTCAAAGCCTATCATAAGTTTTCTCTTATACGCAGTAGCTAGATTCATTTCTAGAAATAAGTCTCATTTCATTTACGCACACAGCACTATTCAGAACAATCCTGTGGGCTTTTTGAACACAAATTTTCTATAGATGAGATTTTTCTACTGAAAGGGTATCGAGCTCGGTGTCTGCGATCGGAGGAGACATGTAGGTATGCAGGTTGGAACTCCACCATTGCACACTTATGTTTATGGGGTCCGTCTTACATAGTGACGGAAGAAGTGCTACCATAGAAATTAAAGATTGACTGATGGTAAGCCTCACATTTTTGCGGAAAGAGAGCGCTTTATGAAGATCAGGTAACTGTAGCCTATTGGTACAGTAAATAAAGGGTTACAGATACCCCTTCTTTATTATAGCAAATCAGTAAATTTTATTTTACAAATGTATCATTTCCATGTTATCACGGTATGGGGCTTTCAAACGTTAAGTAAACGCTAATTCTAATTCAAAACGGTCCGAGTTGCGTGACTCACTTAGATCTTTGAAGTTTAATTTTGTACATTCGATAAAACAGAATATTTTTGTTTCAAAAACATCTTGAGAACCATGTGTCTACGTATATATGCATTCACGCGCAGCACGCAGGTGTCATAAAATGCGACAAAATAATTTTGTTCATGCGTTGTGATGATGATTGGTTTATATATCTTATAGAAGTAGCACTCGACGTGTCGAGGTGTCTCCAGCTCATTTATGGATCTCTATATTTCAGAACAAAGGTCAAAACTAATTTCTGCTATAACTTTTTTTTTCGATTATTTGAACAGGGTAATTTAGAGGCGACTATTGAATTCGGCTATTTTTACTAAAGGATGTTTAACTGGGCTTTATAATGAATTTACCGAGTCGCGTACGATGTATGCAACGAAAACTTCCGAAGCAGGGTCGGGTCGTAAGATTAGCTGATGCAATAGCACTTAAATATCGAACTGGCAGACGGTATGAAGTTAGAATTAGACAGATCTGACAGTTTTTTTAGCTACTTAAATGTACTCCTGTAGTTATGTGGGTAAAGGTATAAATAAAGGGTAAGAAACGATTGTGTATCATGTCCGATTAAACTGTCACCGCCTTGCATCTTCTTAGGCACAGTTGTAGTACCAGACTCCTTAGACATTATATGAGACTTTAACCAGTCTTTTTAACCACTTTTTTTTACTTTAACACTTTTTAACCAAAGTGTTGAGAATGTTACTAATAACGGATAGTAATGTCAGTAACAGTAATGCTGACAAAATTCGCTAATTACATCACCATTCAAGAGTCCAACAAGTAGGAATGTGGGAGCCATACATCCGGAACATCGGCTGTACTGTAGTTTGTTAGCTAGAATGACGCTGTGTGGAGCTAGAGACGAATATAAGCGTGCAAGCATCAACATGTTTAATTCCAAACCAATTATGCTAGTTCAGGTGATACGTACAATCCATATCTCATCTTTGATGTGTGTGACGAAAATTCATTTCAAGAGCTTTTCACACTGTGACGGGATCTTTACTTTCAATAGTATTCGCTCATACCAATACTTTGAGCACGAGTGTTGTCTAAAAAAGTTATCGATGGTTCGAGCTTTTTATTGAGGCAATAATAGGGCTAGAAATCAGCACTGAAGAATAGTGTACGTCATTGTATGCCAGCTTTTTTTAATTGTCGTATCTTTAAAAAGCGAAGTTGAGGGGCCGAATTAAAGCAGGTCCGGAAACTACGAACAGCTTCCAGCATAATGACTCTTGCCTCGCACAAACAGTGGTTGCAGCTCAGAAAGAACTCAGAAATGGAAATACATACTCTTAAAGGTATTAAAAAACGTAAAATCTCTTCGAAATCCCGAATTTTAAAGGTATTTGGGATTTCGAAGTGAGACGCTGCTTCGTCTCTATTGACTTGAGCCCATTTCAGTGAGCGCTAAATATTTTTTAGTCCGATATAAGAACAGCGGACATACTCCTCATAGAGAAAAATAATTCCAGGTAACATATCAAAATAGCTTGGATCTTTTAGAAACAATATCCCGCGACTTCTCAAGGCTCAGTTCTATTGGCCAAAATTTTACTGATCCAAGTGATTTTGCTTTGAGACGCAATGCATGTAATTCAATAATATAATCTAATTTAATATTCTATAGAGAAACATCACCACAACAGTACAATATGCACAACCTCCAATTATTTTGGTCGTGCTCCTTGATAAAGGACAAATTTGCGCATAATTTTTGAGCATATGTAACTTATTGTGTTTGTCCTGAAGGTCACTTATTTAAGCATATCTATCCTGTAATATCAGTGCTACCAATCAAGCAAAATGTGACACTGTACGGTCTTGTATATATATATATATATATACACACACATTGAAAGATGTGTATATTTTATCTGAAAATTGATAGTTGTGTGTTCACACACTCACATACGCATGTATGCACACACACGCGCTCGTGCATGCCCACGCGTGTGCACACACAGTACATTATATATATATACTATAATATATAATGAAGGCATAACAACCATACGAATTCAAGACTCAGGTTAGTTTCATCTGTTTATTTACTAATCACTTCCATAACAAATAATCAATAATGCATTATTTCTAAAACATTGCAATTCACACACAACCATATACCAAGTATGCGTCAACGTTCCAATAACTTCACGTTTAGAGCTTTCTAACATGTCGGCATTCAAGTTAGTATATAGTGTCGTCGTTCACAAAGTGCTTCTACAGATGGTTAATCTAAACAACAATCACACAACAAATAATCGTCTCACGTAGGTTGGCTACAATTAACGGGCTATAGACCTTCACTCGCAGGCTGGTGAGACGGGAATTGTCTGATATCAAATATTTAACAATTCCTGTTTGCTTAGTGGTGGGTCATATAGTTACAGAAGACTACTTACACTCCGGCGTAAACCTTTTTATGGATGTTGTTCAAATGAGGTAACTCAATTAGGAACCTTTTAGCCCATTCACACATATGAAAATCACACCGTCCTTAGGCTCCAATGTTACATTTCTCTCGACGCAATATTCGTAGAAAAATTTTGTTCTTGAAGATGTGAATCGTAATTGTCTGACAAAGCAGGCCAGATGCTGTGCCGCTAGACGATGTATAATTTAGTAGAGCTTTAAGATGCATGAAAATTTCCATTAGTGCATCATCGTATGCCTGGTTTTCGCTTTCGCCCTTTCGACAAAAACTCTCCGCTACGATAGGCGTTGAATGAGCAGTGCGTACCGGTTGGGTGTCGGTATGTATTGGGGTGGAGAGCTCCTCGAAGCTCCGCGTCATCAACGTGGCTTCTGTATCCAACGGACATGGCTTCCGGGGAAGCGTCCACGTCGCCTGGATCTCGCGTTTTTGCTCTTTGCTCTTGTAGTCTGAGCGCTGGTCGGAATCTGTCAGTTGAACATTGTCTTGGCGAGTTCCTACAACCGTATCTAGCTCACGCTGGTTGAGCTGCAAGAAATCATTAGGATCTTGTCATTAAGATATTCAAGCTCTTGCCCGTGAACGGTTTGGAGCCTGCATGATCTATACACAAGACTGATGAATTTTTTAATTGGTTAATTGATTAATGTTTTTAAGTTTTTACACTTTGCGGAATCGTATGCTGACTGGAGGTATCTGAAGGATGCAAATAAACACATCTTTAAAGAATATTGAAGTCTTAAAATCTAGCGAATTTGGATACGGGAATATGTATCCCGCTAACTTCGGTTAATAGATCCTGACAGTGTTTTTTTGACTACCTTAAATCCTACAACTCTTTCCGAACTGCTCTGTACATAGAAAGTGATGTGACAATAGTAACAGTAAAACTATATTCTTTTGCCGAAATATAGAGATACCAACGTTGGTGTTATAATAGTAATACTGAGCCTGCATGCACAAAAAAGTCAATTGTGAATTACTTTACCTTTCTGCCCCCTTTTTGATGTTCTCCCTGCCAGCATTTTCACTTTTTTCTGACTTAACTGTTCATCATGTAACAAATGAGCAACACTATGGGATTTTACTTTTGCTCCCTTTGCAATGCTCAAAGTTGGCGCGACCCAACAGTCATTGAAAACTGCGTGCGATCATGATTTAACCCTCAAATGCACCTGTACTATTCCTGTGTGGCTGCTTGTACTCGTGTATTGAGTAAAATTAGTGTTTGATTTGTATGAAACATGGTTTCATGAGGTATGCGAGACAAACCTCATGCACCGCGAAGAAATCGATATTAGTTGCTTCCGTCTGCGTGACACTCTTCGGTGGTAAAGCTTGGTCGATGGACTCTTGAGGAAGAAGGGCACTCCTGGAGACAGGGGGAAGTTGTAGCTGTTTTCGAGAAACGACCGACTTAGGCTGCAGTTCTGGGTAGCCAACCGCACTAACACCAGGCTCTTCTGATTTCGTTGTTTGACGTTCATACTGCTTGACGCGCACGACAGCTGATGTATCTTTTGAAACCTAGATTTACATACATAGAACAACGTAAATAATCGCCTCGCGGATTACTCATAGTGTAATAGAGCTTACTTCAACCGATAGGAATAGCTGCCACTGCAGAAGAAAAGTATAACATTTAGTACAACTCTCTAAACAAATATAGTACAAGTTGCTAAATTATAAGCTACGGACACATGTTCATTCCGATCTACAGGTGTCGATGCGTCCATGCACCAATCCGAATTCTCCTACTTCAAACCTTGCATAAAATGCAGTAAAACAATTATCAAAAATGTTGTCACTATCATATATTAGGGCAGAACACATGTTCGATTCACTAATGGAAGTACTGATACGATATTCAAATACATTGGTGTATCCCTTTCAGGCGCATTTCAGAAGTCGATTAATAAATGATTATCGAGGAGTTTGCACCTTCAATTAATAAAGTAGCAGTGAAAGCAACTAAATCAGACCTTGCTATCTGTGAAGCCACGAAAGGAACACTGCCCCTCCGCACTTCGAAAGCTAGAGGGGTAAAATCGAGATGGTGAAGGCGTAGGGGGGGCCACCGGTGCGATAGACGCCTTTTTCCGCGTCGCATCAGAGACCGCTACCGAAATCGTGGAAATTTCGTCAGTTCGTTGGGTTACCGGTAACGATGGAATAACCTGTCAAGATCGTTCAGCCGAAAAGCATCTTTGAAGACTTTCCAATTAACCGTTGCCTCCCAACTTGATACGCACCGGCTCATAACATAGCTGGGAGTCTCCGAAAAGCTAATCAGAACCGCGGAGCTCAAAAAGAATAAATAGTTATATAATACTATATTAGGACAAGAACGATAATGAAAGATTGTTAGCAAAAAGCAAGTCGCAATAACAACAAAATATGTTTATACAGTTTGTCTGAGATAGCTGTCAAAAAAAAACAAGTCAAAAAATGTGCAGAAGACTCTGAAAAATAACAAGGGGAAAAGAAGCTCGGCATTTTTTTTCGGCAAAACAGACCTGCACAGGCGCAATGGACGGCGCTGAAATGACCTTGATATGTTGGTCTACGTAAACTGAGGCCGACGAAGGAAGCCCTAGTTCACGGGGAGCCGATAAACAGCGCTGACTGACGGGGCTAGTGTTATTCTACACTCAAAAAAGCCACAAGTAATCAAAAATTACTCAAGCAATCGGAAATCTTCAATACTTCATTAACGGTGCCTGATAGAGTATACTTCAAGCTTTTAGTCCAACATACTTTCTCTTAGACTATGGCAAAACCTAATTCGGACTCAGGCACTTCGATTACCGCAGACTATCTAAATCTCTATGAAACTCTATGGAATCTATCTTTGTTGCAGCTACAATTCCTGAGAAAATGCCTCCATTATTATTTAAACCTCGTTTTTTTTCACGGAAAAGTTGTCATTTTCACCGTTGTTACGTTAAGGAATTCAAAAGGTTTCTAATTTTCACATTTAGACTGGATTCAATTTAGAGATTGTAAAACCACTACGGCTACAAGCGTTACAAAAACAGCTACAAAATATGTTCCAAAAGACAAATCTTAAGTCCGCTTACTAAACATCCTTTTTGGATCGTTCCAATGTAAATGTACACCATTTGATGTATTCCTAGCTCACCTGGTCGTCCTTACGGATATCTTTGAGCTTTATCTGCTCTGTGAGAAGAACGTTACGGTCAACGCTTTGAGGCCTCTCGGCCCATTCAGCCGTTTGGATGAGGCGCTGCACGGAAGCCGGAGTTGATGGCAGTAGTGGAACAACAGGGGTCAAAGGGGCCGACTAAGCAAGTACGCGTACAATATATCAATATTTTCAAACCATGTAACAGAAAGACAATAGTACAGAAAAAATTCCTTCACGCGATTTGTTGTGACTCAAGTAGTAGTTTGCTTTTACTTATTGGTCTATTAAGTTTGCTAGTCAACTCCGTTTGACAGCAGGTGGTTAAACACCAGTAATAATAATGTATTAATGAGATGAACACTGAGTTTAAGATTAAACAACTTTGATGTTACAGACACATACTATCCATTTGTAAGCGTTACACGATGGCACTCTTATTCAACGTCAATAGCTGAATACAAAATTTAAATTGTTGGATTCTGCTCACCTTGAGTGGTTGGTGACATCTGATGGGGGTCACTGGCGTGGCCTCCATGATCTGTTGGAAAAAGAGCTAATTGACTCACGAACTCATAGTTTTCCAAAAATGCACTTAGCTTAAGCGTTAGATGTAGTCAGTAGAAGCGACTTTCTCAATTCTTGTTCAGTGCTTAGATGGCTCAGTAATTCCATTGTAAGGTATTTGCTTTTCTTGACTAGTTTACGGAATTCGAGCAATTATCAGTAGAGCAGCCACAATGAAGTCACAAGTCTGTTTTAAATTACGCATTGTCGGCTGGTGGGTGTTAAAAGTTGGTCATTAAGGCATTAACTACTACCGGGGTGGGTAGTAGTTGGTTTACTAACGTACGGCTAAATAATAGTGCGACGTTTTTTCAATCACATATAAATGAATTATAACTCTTTGGCCCGATTATATTATTAAATAGTACTGGGAAACTACGCGGCGATGCAACGCAAAACACTTAACGTGTCGTTATTAGTCTATCAGTTATTCGAATTGTGCGCCTCTAGAAACTGCACCACAATAAGGTGTTTGTCCTCGCTTGGAACTAGTATGTAAAGAATACATCACATTACGATTCTGATCAATGCACACATTCAGTATTTGTTTCTTCTTGTGATCGAATCCATGATTCTTGTCCGTGGTGCAGCGCTATGCTTTTTCGATTCAGACTAAGAACATTCAAAAGCCCCACAAATTTTGAATACTACCCTTTTTACCACGTTTCTATAGGTACTAAGCAAGTAAATGGAACGAATGAAGTACTATTGCCATGCGATAGGGTTTGCAGAGAAAACAAACGAAATGTAATGTGACAAATACCATAAAGACAATATAAGCAATTTGGTTTGAAAGCAAGCAAGTTATGGTAAGCTAGCAGAGCCTCTTAAACTGTTAACCATATTACTAAGCAGTATTGACTTGTGCTGTTTGCACATAGCTAAGAAGAGCGCAATTTGGGTCCAACCACACTAATAGTCAGTAAACGCTGAACCCAATAGTATTCTTAGTAGAATTAAACAAACGAAATGTGACATGAGCATAACTTGGGTTGGGCTTCAGCTGTGAAATGGCTAAAAGTACTGAGTGACCTGTACGTTAATGTTCTGCCCATGGCGGCTACTATCAGAGACGCTGGAACGCAGCTTGCGATGATCTTCTTCGACGATGCATATTGTATCGTTGGGTGGAGAAGCTGGATGTAAAGCACGCTGTTCATGGAGATCCACAATCTAATTCAAAATATCATAGGAGTATTGTCCCATACACATCTGTTATGTTTCAAGATGAAACAACGCGTATTTCTGTTTTCTAGCATCCCTCACCGTATATTTCGGAGATCTATTTTGGACTAACCTAAAAACGTTTGGCTGAATTATTGAGAAGCGCTTGATGGTTTGAATTTATTATAATTAAAAAAATTATAATAATAAGGTCGCTTAGTAAAGCGCAAATTAAATTTCATCAAAACTACTAGAGGTTGTTCATGTGTACATCATCTTGTAAAAGTTGCTTACGTGTGTATTATGCTATAAAGAATACATACATATTTACAGTAGTATTGCTCTAGGAATTATTTTTAATTTCTGAAAATTATTACCTTATTGATCGACGAACATGTGTTATCTATACGACGGGTAGTGGAAGGTAACGGCTCGAATCTGCAAATGCAAATTTGCTCAGTATAGTTCTACTTCTGAATGCAGTTGTATTTAAAATGGCTGTGCATACGTTAATACCTTAGTCCTATTTGAACTACATCACAATGAACACGCAGCACGCTCTATGGATCTCAAAGCTGTGGGTGGCCCCAAAAATGAGCGCCAAAAACCTTAATAAGCAAATGTCCCATATTGGAACCTATCACTTGAAAATAAGATAGTTCTGTATTACAGATCAACCAACAGATATGTATGATTTAAAGTCTATCTCAAAACTCACAAAGCGCTTGCAGTCGTTTAATTATTTTTTCGCAAAACTGACGTAACTAACTTTTAACCGTAATTGTTTTTTTTTTAATGTAACCGGGCTCTAATCGATACCCGTTCTAATTTTGTTATATTCACGATCGTTAATTAGATTTTATTAAATGGCTTTATAATTTATGATACCTAAACGCAAGCATGTAAAAGATAATTGACTCTCATCACTTGTTATAAGTAATACTTACATAATTAACAACATTTTGTAAAAGGTTTCGTTAAGAACAATGCAATTCGTGGATTTTTACACAATTAAATAGGAGCAATTATTAAGGTATGTAGAATTTTCTAATGAAACTGCTTTAAATTGAAATAACTGAAGTCTGTTTCCGATACTAAATCAATATCTATCCAGTATTTTGTATGATAACGGCCGTGCATGCGATTTTACTGGGCGAAATAGCTCCAATTAGCCAATTATTTTGTGCATATAATAATCTAGCATACGAAATTTCAGAATGAATCGGCAAGACAAAACAAATCGGCAAGAACATATAACATATGTGAACTGAAAAATATTTAAATACTTATTAGGAAACACAATCGAGGTAGGATGAGCAGCTGAAGAAAACCAAGAAAAGTGGGTACCAATGTTGCAACTTATTACGTGAAACTAATGTTACAATAAAGAAATTAATTTCCGTGCACATTTCATTACTTTAATATCTCTAATTCCTGTCATCGGGGGTTTGTATTCATATTGCGGTAATTCTACCCCTTTAGACTTACCTCTTATGGGAATGAAAGCGTTATAAAAGGTGCCGTTCTACTAACAAGCCAAATGTGTATTGTATTCTAAACACGACGTTATACGTTATTATTTTATATCAGAAGCGACTTGCTAACCGACTATTTTCTTCCAGGGCACTAAATGGGAATGTAAGGCTAACTGAAATACCTCGCAAAAAGCGTGGTTCTATTTGATTGTGTAAAAATTCAACTAGTACGTTTTCTCTGTTAAAACCTTCCTCTATTAAAACCTTATGCAAGTATTATTAAAAAAAATTAATGTAAGTGACACATATATGTTTGGTTTAACAATATTTTAAAAACGTTATATTATTAATGCTAAGAAAGTCTAGCAAATACAATTATATTTCGAACGAAAGCTGTTTAGATCAGCTCTAAAATAAAAAAATTAAATATCGCAATGCGTTTATTAATTTTTGAAATAAGGCAAAGCGGCTTTCGGTGTACGCTATAAAGTGGTTTGATATATTTTGCTGTAAAACCCAATGGAAAATAACTAACCTGACGCGCGGCGTTTCGTCTTGAACACGGCAGAGGGCTGGCGGCGGTGGCTCCACAGATTTTGATAACACACCTTCATGCAGGTTTACGTAAGACACCTGCCGAGTTTAATATATATAACCATTGTTAGTTTCCCAAGGTAACAGTTCAAACACAGATAGCAGAAATTTTTAGTACTCAACGGATTTCATATCTCGGTATATTTCCTATTTAGATATATGTTTATTAAAAATAACATAGGATTCAAGTGAGTGGTAGCAGAACCGTTGAAAACTTGTTGGATGAAGTTGCCCAATCTAACTCGGTCTACACACCTAGTTTATATAATACTATGAAATCGTTCATATAATACAAATAGCCTACAATATTATAGAAAAAATTGCCGTAGGCAAGTCTTACCTTATCCTTGTATATCTTGTCAACACGATCAATGCCAATGTGTTTGATACTCGAGAGCGTCTCGGCCTTTTTCTGGGCTAGGTTTACACGTACCGTCGTGTCCACTCTCTGCCTATCTGTCACCTGAATTTTATGGTTGTCGCGATTAAATGCGTAAATATATATATACATATAACTTTTTTTTATTAAATAATACTCTCAGATGTTCTACAGGTGTTTAGTTACTAAGTACAATTTTTAGCTCCTAGAAAAACGACAATCAAGTTTCCTCAAAAGGCAATCCATGGTAACTTGAAGACGTACATAGTTCAAAAATATGATATGTTTTTATCCAACAAGTATCCAACAAGAATACATTCTCACGAATTGTATTCGATATTAACTAGTGAATAAATATTGAAACTAAAAACACTCCATTGCAGCCAAAAACAAAAGACGGCAATTTTGAAAATGGCTTAAACCTGACTAACTATACTTGTTGTTTTAAATGAACCTTATACTCGATTTAGTTTCATCAGCATATCGGAGTTGACGAAGGCTGCTGTATTTGTAGCAGCGTGCTCTTACAACGGTCCACCAGTCGAGTCTATGATAGAAAGAAATACTACACATTTCTGCTATTTGGATATCACGTAATATGGGCCTGAATAGATATAAATAGTTCAATTCACAAAAAATAACAAGATTTGACGGGTGTTACAAAATATCAGCACCTGATAACTATCAACGGGGACCTCATGCACTCATATTGTAACGCTCTCACGTTAAACAGTAGACAGTCTGTCTTGGGCCCATAGAGAGAGCATCTGGTCAAAGGGTAAATTCCTGTGTGATTCATATCCTTCTCCGCTGGCAATATGTTATTTAATATATTTATTGCCGCAGCTGCACATAAATTCTCACAAACGTTTAATTTTATCACAAATATGTTTCGCCAGTTAGTTAACTTTCACTTAGGTTAGAGCCGCACCTGATCGAGGGATGTTTTATCATTGCGATAAACATCGATTTCGCGTAACGCACAGATGGGCGTTGGTGACAGTTTGCTATCAATATGGGTGACAGTAGATGTTAAGTTGAGCACGTCGATTTTGTTGGATGGAGGTGGGGCTTTCTTGCGGCAAATGCCCACTTCTTGTAGGCGAAACACCGGCGTTGGAGAAGGTATCCGTTTCAGCTGACAAAGAACAACGATTGTCAAAGCAATTATAGGCGCTTATGGTATACATTTACAAAAATGTGTGAGTGTGTCGTTTAACACATTTCGTGAAAGCGGGTAAGCGATACTGAAAACGTATTTTTAACCCGACCCGCTATAGTTTTATTATTATAGTTATATAGCATAGAGTAAAATGTAGTGCTTGCACGTTGAGATAGCCCTATCTACGCTTTACGTCATTGTTGCATGATGAAAAAGTAGTCGCCAAACAAAGTGAAGGAAAAAGTAATATTTTACTTATAAATCCATAAAATGGTAATAAATAAATGATAGAAAAGCACACAATTTTACAATTATCTTTTAACTAAGCAAAGTAACAAAACAAGAATATTAGTTAGTGGGAACTTTGACACGAGTCAAACTGGCGTTAAGCCGACCTTTCTAATGCAAAATGTTTGTGATACCTCACGAACGTGTTCTTGTAATAGGCATGGAGAAGTCGATCGCTGCTGGCGAGTAGAATCGATACGCAGCTCTCGTGTTTTGAGTCGGCACACCGGTTCTGGACTAAACCGCCTCAGTGATGGTGGGGGCTGGCTCAGGTGGCGTACAGATACGACCGGAACGCCTTCCGGTGGAAGCGACGGAGCACGGGCGGTTACCTTAAAATAGGAATCACTAGTGAATAATGCTGTTTACATTTGCATTATCTCTGGATAACATTTATGTGTGATGTATACCAGTATAATTACAACTACACCTTTCCAGACGGCGGTTTTTATTGAAAACAACCTCTAACCTTTTTAATAACAGCCTTGCTAGTTTCCTCATGAACTTTGTAGAACTCGTTCACGGCATCCTCCAAATTTTGCGGTCTAAGCCCCTCACGAACCTCAGTTACGACACGAAACTCAGCGGGGCGGCATGATATCGGTGGTGGCGGGAGTGGTTGATATTTCGGCACTGGCGGTAGTACGGGCGGCGGTGGAACTGAAGACGGCTGTGGTTTCCGGAACGTTTCCTCAAGAAATACAGACCGACTATCAGTGACCGATTGCTGGCTGGTTGTCCGCCTTTCACGCTCTTCGATCAGGGTGATTTTTTTGCATTGTCGCTGAATGCGTTCCATTTCCTGTTGCTGAATTGCCTCGTAAGTCAACAGCTCGTCACGGAACCGCGGCGGCGCTGGTAAAGGTCGTATAAGTGGGGACGTCGTTTTCGATTGCGGCGAAATGGCCTCCATAACCGGTGGGTGCGGCATCGGGGTAACCGATTTGGCTGGAGGAGGCTGTCGAATCGGCTTTGGCGTGGCCGCGATCTGCGGTTGTTGTTTGACGGGTTCCTTTACTCTAGGTAGAACTGCAGTCAGTGGCGGCGGCAAGGCTTCGACAGATTTGGGTGGCGCTGGTGAAACTAGCGACGGAGGCGTCCATATTTGTTCTAACTTGACCAATTGCGCCGTTGGCTCCACTTTTCGTTCGGACATCATCTGCGAGTCAGTAATGTCGATTCCCCCCGTAAGTATCTTTAGATCTTGCCATTGTAAATACATTGAATTCTTATACGCATTCCCTCAAAGAGTGAATGAATATGGCACTCTATTTGCGTAATTGTTATGATTCCCAGTTCAACCAGGTCAACCAACAAGAAGATACATGAAAAGTGCTCACTTTCGTGGTAACTGGTGGTTGTGGAGGCGACAGTGGCTCCGGCGGTGGCGTGGCTGGCACAATTTTCTGTTCCATTATCTGCTGTTGTTGATTCTGAATCACCTGCTGCTGTTGTTGGGTGATTTTTTGGTGAACTTGCTTTGTTTCCGTAATTTCCTGTTTCTTCATTTCAGTCCGTTGCTGAACTACGGGTGGTGACAGTGGTACGAGGGCCGAGTGGGGCACCGACGATGGCAACGCAACCGGAGGCGGTTCAGGCTTCGGAAGCACCGGAGGCGGAGGAGGTGGTGTTTTCCTTGGCAGTTCCACAAGTCTTGGTGTAGACCCAAGTGAAACTGGTTTTGGAGGCGGTTCCGGGGGAACCGGTGACTTGAAAACTTTTGGAGGCGTTGGAGTAGAAGTTGACGGGGGCGGAGTGGGCGTGAAGCGGACTGACTCGATGACGTTTTGCTGAACAAGCTGTTGTTGACGTCGCATGATGCTTTGTGAGGCGTGCACGCGCTTTTCGATACGTTGTTCTTCGTCGATTCGCTGTAGTAAACGAATGAGGTTGTGCTCTATGTTAGCCTCACACGGATTAATTTATGCAAAGCCGTACACTAAGCTGTAGCGCCTACTGATTAAACAGCCAATTTCTGGAAAATACAATTTATGCTATGGACGTTTTTTGCCGAATTGCTAAAGTCTAGCTAGATCAGAAATTAATTTTTTTTAATGAAATCCTACAGTGGGCACAGGCAGTCTTATACAGTGCTCCAATATATAAGTGCCCCAATATATACATATTTGCAGTGTGTATAAATAGAGTATGCCTAAAATTATATATGAATTCTTGTATTTTTGACGTACAGGAACTTTGTATTAAGATTCTCAAATTATTCATATAACCTCTGTAATCTGTTCGTGTTTGATCTTCGATGGAGGAGAAGAACACGGCGGCTCGAGGGGTCTCTTGTGGTCAGTTGCTGTTGTAATAACGACCTCCTTGTGTTCGCTTGTGCGGGTGTCTTTCTTGAAGAGAGAGTCGAGTGAGGGCTCTGGAGATGGTATCGGAGGCATTGGAAGTGTCGGAACCTAGCGATGGAGCCGTTTGCAGGAAACAGTTACGTAATCATATCAGAAAACATACTGAAATGACATTCGTGCTAAGACCTGTATGCTAATATGTGCCCCACTATGTTCAGTTAAAACGTACAAATCTCCGTTAGCAAACACAGCTATATGAAAATAGGCCTTTTCATGCGCATACTGGAAAATTGTAAAATGCGTATGAATGTTCATAAATAGTCACATTTGGCTTTGGAGTCGCTTGTCGTTCGATGACTCGCGTTTGCTCTCGGTGGAGATGTTCTGCTTGAACCATTGTCACCTGCGAATAGGTAGCCGAGCGTTCAAATGTTAATTATAATAGCACCTACGAGAACAAGAGATTCGCGGTATCAGCAGTAAATCAAGCACACTGGATTGCATAATGTGCTCAAACACTCGTCACAACGAGGTACTTTTGTTTTGTTGAAAAAATTATCCTATATCGCGCATCCCGTACACCCATTGATACATTATTCTACACCAACTTGTCCGCTAGCTAAGCTAGAGAATTATATGCCTCATAGAAATGTAAGATACATCAACATCATGTCTGAACCAGTTATGTTTCGTTCAAACGCCTCTGCGGAGCCATGAGTATCGAATAAAATTTTGATAGTAATATATCCCAGTGAAAACAATATTTTTCCCGAAATACAGGTATGTTTCCGTTTGTAGATATGAAGATAGTAAAATGTCTTATTATATAAAATAGGTCCCTGATTTAGCCAGACCCTTCAGCTCGTGTTAGCTGCATTGCCGTGGACAGTTTATTCAAGTGGTTCTTCGAACATCTTCAATTCCGTTCGACAGTGTGGTCATAAATATTTCTAACATCTGGCTTTCTTAAGAAACTTGCACAAAAGTATCGTTTTAAACATAGTATGTATTCACTATGGTTAATTTTTTTTAATTCTATATTGGTTATTCACATAGAGAAAACGACGCGGATTTGACATGCTGCTTAAGGGACGTAGGGATCATATGTTATACTACATGGTATATCAAAAAACTACGCGCATCGCATGAAGAGTACACAGTACTTATGGGGATATAATCACATACCCAGGATAATACCGACGATAGGTTATTGACAAAAAAAATCAAACATGGTAACCTACGTATTGCCACAAAACACAGTATCTCACAATTAGGATATTAATTACCCGCGCTTGCTCATCTCATTAAATACCAAATCAGACTGACCTTATCTATGTGATCGCTTTAATCACATGAATACGCGCACTGTGCAACTGAAAATTATTTTAGAATCGCATTGCGGTACATTTAAAGGATAGGAGACAGTTTTTGGGGAATGCAATTATGAAGAAGCTCTTAGATTGGCACATACACCAAGTTTCGTAATAAATCGTTATCTAGGCCTGCACTCCTATGCATTTTACTAATCATTCACAAACACGGAATAAATTAACTTATAAGCATGATAGAAATTCTTGGGCAATGTTTTTAGGTAGCACACTTTTAGAAATGTAGTTAAAACGACTTTCTAAAATTTATCTGTTAACATCGCTTTTTTTAAAATGTTTAGCTAATCGCGCAACTAGGCATTTCAAAAATAGCAAAAGAAATTTGGTTGTAGAACACAAGATGGACTAATTGTAATCGTTTGATTTAAAACTAGAAAGATGTCGGCTGTATGCAGCTGCGAGGCACAAAGACTTAATCGGGATGCCAGAGAAAAACTATCTGCGAAGTTTTTGTTTATTATCTCCTCTTGACCTAGTTGGTTCTACCGAGTCATACACAAGTTCTCTCAAATGTTTTTGTAGCTTGCGTTTTTGTAGTGATAGACAGCAAGTATTTTAAGTCACGTAGGCAGGACAAACATAGAATCGGATTTTTCAGGTAGTTCCAGCGTCTATCTTAAAATGAAACAATATTAATAGGGAGCGAAAGATAATCGAAAAATCATATTATTACATTTTTTTCGAGTTGGAAATTTAGAACCGTCATTATAAGCCACTAAAGACAAGAGAGGGTACTATAGTTAGAGTGCTACGAGACATACGTCTTACGTACATATTTGACGCAGTTTCTTTTTCTCATGCTCACAAGACAAGACCAACCTTTTCTGTCCGATGAACCCCGGTACCACGAGTTTGACCCAGACGTGTTTGCGAAAGAACGGGCTGGTGCAGTGTATATTCCTCCACTGCATGAGGTAAAAGAATTCTTAGTTGAGTCCTCACAGGGGGTACACGCTTTCCTTGTGGCGCGTGTGGAATATTTATGGTGTCATCACAATTGCCCTTCTCGGTCAAACTTTCTTGATGCAAAATATGTTTTCTTGCCAAGATTTCATTCTGAGTAATGACAAGGCCCTTCTCTATAGACGAAACAGCAATCGTGGTCGGTTCTATTTTCTTTGGTAAGGTCTTCACCTTTGAAGCAACCGGAGGCAGAGGATGTGGCCTCTCCTTGACCCTGGATATTTGTGAAGAAGGGATTACTTTGTCTATAAAGGACTCTTCTCGATCTCTAGTCTCAAACATTTCAAAAGGTTTTTTGTCTGTAGAGATCTCACCTCCACGATTCGAGTTTTGAGATTCGGTAATTAACTCAGTTGATTCTGTACCCATGTATGCCTCATTTGATGTTTTTCTGCTCTCCTCTTTAGAATGTGGATGTTTCTGACAATGCCTCGTAATACTCTCATCGCTCTGTATAAAATCACTTATCTTGGAAGCGGATAGCAACACCATAGGTTTTGTAGTCGGCTTATGTGGAAGTTCCAAAATGACAGTGTTTTGGCGGGTTGTAGCTGCAATGATCTTCATCTTCTCATCTTGAGGCACAGCCTCATTTTTGGTATACATTTGACGGACGGTTTTTGATGTTACGAACGATCCTTCTGATTTTACATTTCTAACCGATTTAACTGATAGCGGCGCTGTAGGTGGAATTTTTGTGGTAATGGCATCAAATTCACACCTCTCTGATCTTTGCAGGCCAGGAGATCGCCTAGAAGCTACTCGTGTGGACTCAGTGGTAGATGTCGTTACATTAGAGGAGCTTCCACTTGGTGAGAAAGCAGTTGTTTTTTTAAACTCCAATCGGGTTGTATCTATCGAAGGAATACTTTCTGCAGTACTCTTACTCACTATCGGCAGCAATTCAAACTTTTGGGGGAACGCTTTTTTCGATTTAGCGGTTTCTGTAACCGTTTTCTCTATTTTCTCCTTGATGACCCTGTCCATTCCACTAATGCGTAAACAATCCGATCCTTCTGCTGCTCCTGCCGTAGGTCTAATCGAAATGAGAGTTTCCCCGGGAACAGTTGACTCCTGTACGGTGACCTTGCTCTCGGTAGTTTCAGTTACGACTGTCTGAGTAGTTTTCTCTGTGCTGTGCTCTTCAACGCGTGTAGTGGATGGTTCCCGTTCTGTAATACGAATTTTCGTTGTTTCAGTACGCCCCGAAAACAGTTGACCTTCCGGGTAGATTTTCCGGCTCACAGACGTCTCATGGGTTTCACTAGTCGCACGGGTGCTCGTCGTACCTTGAAGTTCACCACTAAATTCATGCGTTAACGGTGGCTCTTCCGAAACGTCTGCGTTAGAATTTGTGTTCTGTTTTCTTGTACTAGTTTTTGTCTGCCTCGTCTCTGGCCTCAGCAGTTGCTGATGTCCAGTTAATTTGACAGCGGTCTCAATTTGTTTTAGGGAGGTGTTGAGCATCAGTGGCGGAGTTCTTTCCAGCTCGAAAGTGCCGATAGTTTTGACAGTGTAAGGTGGTGTACTTTCCTTGACTGTGCAGCATTTAAGCGAAGTTATGGTTGTTTCGGTCTTGCCGCTGTCGCCGAGCCCCGAGCGACTCATGGGGTTGGAAAAAGGCGACAAACCAGGTTGACTGGTTTCAGCCTCCACTCCGCATTTCTTGGTCACAACTGCGCTGAACAGCTTGCGCTGAAACCACGCAAATTTGCATTGCCGTCCACATCAAATATGTCACTTCACGCAAACATCACAGGGTAACCTTTGATTCCCAAAATATCATTCGTGCGTACATGGTATTTTAATGATAATATGGGATTTATTATTAAATTCGAAAACCATCCAATTCCAGGATAGAAGCAATTGTTTTGTTATAAAGTACTACGAAAACATGATGAAATGGAGAGAAGTGCATTCGTTTTTAGAGATTTCAAACGATATATACACATGATACATATAAATATATTAATCAAGGAAACGCAAAAATTAGACGGATGCACGAACACAAGAAGTCGCAATTTTCCAAAAGTGGCAGTCATGCACTCCTTCGACAGATAAAGAACAGTCGAGGTCAGGGGTTACCATGCAACATTGATCGTACATTCGTCTCAAATGGAGTTAAAGTAACTGGGATAATGCTTGTGTATCGTTGTCAAAAGCAAATGAAAAGAAGATTAGTTGAAATTATAGAGCACGGTTTTGAAACTTATTTTGAATATTATACACAGATCCAAGTGAAAAATTCGTACTTCATTCCGACATGGATAAAGAAAAATCAAACCACATCCTACTAAATCGACAATTCCTACGCATATTCAAATAAGACTACAAATAAAGATTAAGATAATAGCGATGGTATTTGTTCAGGTAAACTGAATACAAGTAAATATTGTTAAAATTTTCTTCAAGAGGTCTTGTCAGGTTTTGAGAAGAATGGACCAGCAATATCGTCACAACATTAAAAAGCCATCCTAAACTCCGTAGGCTTGCGTGCCAGCGCTTGACTTTATTGAACTTTCGGGATCACCGAAAAGTAGCGTTGGATGAAGAAGATACAATTAGAAGCGTTAAAAAGCACTTTTACATAACCAAAAACAAAAGAAAACTTTAATCATAGCTTAAAAACGCGAAAAAATGAACATGAACTGACATAAGCTTGGAATTTGTGGTGTCTTAGCTGTAAGAAAAAATTAATGCAGAAAATACCGACCTCCATTTTCTTTTCGTCCTCAATATGATAGTCGCGAATGGTCACCTGTAATAATTAACAGACGACCGCTTTATATATATATATATATATATATATATATATA